>SJYW01036855.1:0-19751 GCA_006410735.1 Raphicerus campestris
AAAAAAAAAAGAAATCAACCCTAGCTTCTCTATCAATATACTGTAGTCTTATTCTTCCCTCAGGTCAAGCACATACAGTTAACTATGCTTGGAAAAACATCTACAAAAAAGGTTAAATACAATGAAATATGATTTGGTTCAACTGTAACCTTCAGGCATTTAAATTTGTGCTAGATACAATGTTTCAACTACTTGAGCAAGACAAGCAAAAGTTTTATTTTCTGGTTGAGTAAGAAACATTCAATTCACAGGTTAAATATTATTTTTGCATGCAGTATACCAACTGGGTCCTGTCTATAGTTGTCTCTGAGTCTACTGAACCCTGAAGTATTCTCTTTTAGTCTCTCTTCCAGAATCTTTTTTTTTTTTTTTTTTTTTAGTAATATTGAGGGACTTTGTCGATCTTGTTCCAACATATTCTCAGGATTTGAACATTTTATAAAGCTCCTTCCACTCACTTACTTGCAATTCCTACAACACACTGAGGATATTTGCACTTTAAGATCTTAATACTTGTTATATTTCTCACTTTATACAGGTTTCTCCTCAAAGAGTTCTTATAGTCTGTTCTATCTGAATAATCTATCTAAACTTTGATTTTTAACCTTCATATACAATTGTATACATAGATATCCATATTTATGAAAAGTATATACATATACAAATGTGTACAGACACACACACATATACAATTGTTTACTGTCTCTTTTCCTTATTAGAACAATAACTTCATGAGAGCAAGGACTCATTTTGTTCACCATGGGTCTCCAGTGCCTAGAACAGCATGTGGCACATAGTAGATATTCATTAAATATAGGAATGAATGAATGAACCTGTGACTAAAATAATGAGAGTAACAACAAAGATTTGAGTTTGTTTCTGACTGGTATCTCCCCACTACTCCCCACCCCATCTGGCTTTTGGATATAGTGGCAGTTTAAGCTACCACCCTTTTGTAGATATTCTCTTCCACAAATGTTTCACTAACAGCTCTGTGAACAAGTAAGTTCTACTGTCTCTTGCTCTGGGCTTCCCTGGTAGTTCAGATGATAACGAATCTGCCTGCAGTGCAGGAGGCCTGGACTCAATTCCTGGGTTGGAAAGATCCCCTGGAGGAGGGCATGGCAACCCATTCCAGTACTCCTGCCTGGAGAATCTCCATGGACAGAGAAGCCTGGCAGGCTACAGTCCATGGGATCACAAAGAGTGGGACACAACTGAGCAACTAAGCATAGTCTCCTGCTCAAAGGCTGTCCCTTGGGTATGTTGGAAGACTTCTAGCAAGTAGTAATTCTTTGTTATGAGGGGTATGATATGAGGGGTATGATGTGTCTTTAACAGAATCATTAGGATGAAGTCCAAGTAGGTTTGTAGTCTGTGCACCTTCACTATCCCTGCCTCTTCTACTTACTTTGTGTTCACACTTGAGCAAATCCAAACCATCTGAATCCCATCATTTCACCTGTAAACTTAGACAGTTAAACTATATCACCCACACCCTCTGACAGGCATACAGTGACTTTACAATTATATTATGCATTTATCTCTGTGCTCTTAATGACTTCTCCAAATAGGTGCAAAGAGGTTAGTAGAGCTTGGAAGTTATGTTGTTGTCCAGTCTCAGTGATATAGCCTTATTGTTATTAAAATGGTTTGATGGCATATAAAACATGGGAAATTATGTTTTTTAATATAAATTTATTTATTTTAATTGAAGGTTAATTACTTTACACTATTGTATTGGTTTTGCCATATATCAACATGAATCCACCACAGGTATACACATGTTCCCCAAAACTCAATGTGAATTCAGGTGTATTTGTAATATTTCTCTTTTATTTCACCTTTAGGTTAATATTGTGATCTTACCCTAGCAGAAGTATTTCCATTTATATCTTTCAATATCTACAATGATCTCTTTGCTCATTATCCAGGGATGTGACACATAGTGTTAGATTATTTCTGAGAATAATCTGACATTGGCCATGAAATAAAATATATTTTTTATGCTACACCTGAGGTGGTAGACAAAGCAGGTGATACTAATTTTAACTTTATTCTAACTTGTAATTTGGAAAACTGGATGTATTAATAAGGTACGATGATGAACACATATAACAATGAATAAGCATGAACAGCCCAAACTTTGTGAGTTTCATCAAGTCAGAACAGCTTAGACTATGTGAGATGTACCAACAAAAAACTTACTTTTTTAGGGTTTCTGATGGGGCCCTGTGAGGTATGATGATAAATATTGCTAGGAAAAACCTAAAATTACTAAAACTGCATGTGTTTGGTATTTAATGATGAACAAATTATAGTATTCGGTGAGAAATGAACATGGAGACACATGAGGTAAACTATGGTAAATGTTACTCATAATTTCCTTCTAATTTGTCTCAAGGAGATCCAACCAGTCCATTCTAAAGGAGATCAGTCCTGGGTGTTCCTTGGAAGGACTGATGCTAAAGCTGAAACTCCAATACTTTGGCCACCTCATGTGAAGAGGTGACTCATTGGAAAAAGACCCTGATGCTGGGAGGGATTGGGGGCAGGAGGAGAAGGGGATGATAGAGGATGAGATGGCTGGATGGCATCACCGACTCCATGGACATAACATGGACATGAGTTTGAGTGAACTCCGGGAGTTGGTGATAGACAGGGAGGCCTGGCGTGCTGTAATTCATGGGGTTGCAAAGAGTCGGACACGACTGAGTGACTGAACTGAACTGAACTGAATCTGTCTTTGCCCAGACACCACCAATGGTAAGTGAACTGTCTTTTTACTATCTGTACTTTGCAACAAAGTTGATAGCTTCTGTTTTTATCATGAGATTAATTAAAGCATAAAGTAGGGCTTTTATTGTATTGATTTGAATTATTTATTTTCTTTCCAAATAAACTATCTCCTGGGACTGAGTAAGACCCAAGAGAGGAAAAAGAAAGTGGGGATAGTACCTCATTGAATAATAATTTTATAAATGTAAATTCATTTTGGATTTCATGGCAGTGAAGTAAGCAAATGATATGTTGTAAATAAGAAGTGTTTGATGTTGGGTGCTTGAAAGAACCAGACTTATTAAAGTTTTAGAAATTTTAGTAAGAATCTAGCACTTAAACCTTTTTATGTCCATGATATAAACTGATATTTAGCTTATATTGTAAGCTGATGGAAACTGATACAATATAAAATACACTATATTACAATAAATTATAACACAATATATAATGTAATATATTAATGTCACAATGCAAATTAATATTTTTATTATTTACTAATCAAACACATTCCAGATCTAAAAACACATATGATTGAACAGTTGAGAACTTTTGTCCAGAAAATATAATCATCAAATTGTTCACTGAAAATAAAATAAAGCTTTCAAATTTAATGGATTTTTTAGATGCTATATTTTTAACTAATTTGTGAAAGCTGAATGCTGTATGCTAATTATTCTGAAAATTCATGTATTCCAAAAACATTAAGTGAGTGGATATTCTGCTTGATACAGTCCCAGAGACTGAAAGTAGCAAGATAAAAAGAGAGTCAACGTCTCTGCCCTCATAGAGTTTATAGTTTAGAAGAGAAGAGAAATATTAAACTAGGAGATAATATTGGATTTACAAGATACTACAGGGAGGCCTGGTATGCTGTGATTCATGGGGTCGCAAAGAGTTGTACACGACTGAGCGGCTGAACTGAATTGAACTGATGGGCATAATAGACCAGGAGGGTTATTGAAGTAGATAACAGATCAGGAAAGATTACTAGGAAGTAACAGAGAAAAATAACTATTTTACTTCTATGTTTGTGCCCCTTCCCATCTAGTAATTTGTCAATTTTTTCTCCAATGGCTTTTATAGAAACCTACAAAAAGCAAACATAAGAAAATTGATGGTGAACTTGTATATAAGGTACTTGTTTCTATGTAACACTTTTTGAGACATTATCTTTTAAAATTAATATGTGATCATTACTATTAGAGATAGTTGAATGGAAATGCTTCAGGGATAATCTAAGGAGAAAACACTCAACCCATGTTGGCAGATATATATGTTTTAAATATAAAACAACCTACTGATAAAATTGCCAACATCCACTGGATCACTGAAAAGGCAAGAAATTCCACAAAAACATTTATGTCTGCTTTATTGACTATGCCAAAACCTTTGATTGTGTGGATCACAATCAACTGTGAATAATTCTGAAAGAGATGGGAATACCAGACCATCCGACCTGCCTCTTGAGAAACCTGTATGCAGGTCAGGAAGCAACAATTAGAACTAGACGTGGAACAACAAACTGGTTCCAAATAGGAAAAGAAGTACGTCAATGCTGTATATTGTCACCCTGCTTATTTAATTTATATGCAGAGTACATCATGAGAAATACTGGGCTAGATGAATCACAAGCTGGAATAAAGATTGCTGGGAGAAATATGAATAACCTCAGATATGTAGATGGTACCACCTTAATGGCAGAAAGTGAAGAACTAAAGAGCCTCTTGAAGAAAGTGAAAGAGGAGAGTGAAAAGCTGGCTTAAAGCTCAACATTTAGAAAACTAAGATCATGGCATCTGGTCCCATCACTTCCTGGCAAATAGATGGGGGAACTGTGGAAAGTGTCAGACTTTATTTTTCTGGGCTCCAAAATCATTGCAGATGGTGACTGTGGCCATGAAATTAAAAGACGCTTACTCTTTAGACTCCGATGCTGAAAGGGGTTGGGGGCAGGAGCAGAAGGGGATGACAGAGGATGAGATGGCTGTATGGCATCATTGACTCCGATGGACGCGAGTCTGAGTGAACTCTGGGAGTTGGTGATGGACAGGGAGGCCTGGTATGCTGCGATACATGGGGTGGCAAAGAGTCGACACTACTGAGCAACTGAACTGAACTGACTGACTCCTTAGAAGGAAAGTTATGACCAATCTAGACAGCATATTAAAAAGCAGAGACATTACTTTGCCAACAAAGGTCTGTCTAGTCAAGTTTATGGTTTTTCCAGTGGTCATGTATGGATGTGAGAGTTGGAATATAAAGAAAGCTGAGCACAGAAGAATTGATGCTTTTGAACTGTGGTGTTGGAGAAGACTCTTGAGAGTCCCTTGGACTGCAAGGAGATCCAACCAGTCCATCCTAAAGGAGATCAGTCCTGGGTGTTCATTGGAAGGACTGATGTTGAAGCTGAAACTCCAGTACTTTGGCCACCTGATGTGAAGAGCTGACTCAGTGGAAAAGATCCGGATGCTGGGAAAGATAGAGGGCAGGAGGAGAAGGGGACGACAGAGGATAAGATGGTTGGATGGCATCACCTACTCAATGTACATGGGTTGGGGTGCACTCCGGGAGTTGGTGATGGACAGGGAGGCCTGGCATGCTGTGGTTTATAGGGTTGCAAATAGACACAACTGAGTGACTGAACTAAACTGAACTGATAAAAAATGACTTTGAGAAAAATCAAATGGGTCAAGAAATTTAGAAATTTAAGTTGGAAGTTATAGTACAAAAGATATATGAGTTCAAACAGAAAATAAATACTTTGAAAGGTATGAAAAATATTTTATAAATTAAGAATTTAAATGGAGGACTTTGTAAACTAGCAAATAAAGTGCTCTGTAAAAGAAAAAAAATTGAAGAATTAATTTTTAACTGATATCAGAAAAGATTTGCTATAAAAAATTAATAAAGCTTGGTAGAAATTTATTATCAAAGTTGACAAAGGAAAATAGGACAAATGAGAATTCCACCAGAACTACTGTCTGTTTTCTTAACAGAAATAAATAGAAGTTTTGAAGTTTTCAGACAAATAATAAACAGCTTTAAATAATGTATAGATATATGAGTTAAGTATCAGAATTTTAGTCTCTCTGCATCATATTTGGCATAGTTCTTGAAGGACAATGTTCAACTATACTTTATCTTTCTCTTGCATTCTTTCTTCCTGGGAAGGGAACTCCTAATAGTTTGGAAAGCTTCACATGAAGTTATTTTTATTATGAAGTGAAATCTTACATTAGCATTTCCTCTATAACAATCTAAACCCAAAAATGTAGACTTAAGCAATGCCTTGAAATATGGTTACAATACTTTCAGTATTTCAGAATCTCATTTTGTTCTTGTTTTATTTGTTTAGTAATTATTTAATAAGTGTACAATTTCATTCCCTTAAAAATACAGAATTAATAAATTAAGATCTGTATTGAACTTCAAATAAATGAGTATAGAAACAGTTCTCTGAATCAATTAAAATTCTCATATTGTTGACTGTTAGTGATGAAACACACACACTCATACATACACACGTGCATCTGAAAGTGAATGATAAAACCTATTTAAACCAGTGCCTGGAATTGAATAAGTAGTACTTATCCCTGAGTAAGTAGTTCAGCTCAGTAACATTTAATTGGACATCCTAGTCTCCATGTCTTCATGAGATGCTGATAAAATATCAGAAGTAGAGTAACAATTAGGACTAATCATCAAATAGATCTGAGTGTTATCTGCAGAAGAATGAAGGTCTAATCCATGTCTTCACTGAAAGGAAGCATATAAATACAGAATAATACTGAAATGAACCCAGAGCAGGGAACTGAAAAACACAGGAGAGGCTATGAAAGGAACAGAATTAAAATTAGCAAGAGGCAGACTGCACAGGATCAGATAAATCTGATTAAAACTCAGCAAATGAAATTTCTATTAAAAAGGAGAATCAAGCACACAAATTTTCAAGACATAAAAGTTTTTTTTTTCTTTCCTAGTTCTTGGATGTTAGTAATTTAATCTAGTCATGAAGGTCATATTTACATATGATACGGTCTCTCCTTGAGGTCTGCAGTATCCCATTGGTATTAGGATGAGAGCATACATGGCATCAAGTCAGTGATTTTGATGTGTGATTTATGTGAATTAATGTTTTATTATGCTTTATGATAAAAGAAAATCCAACATAAACTAAGTTTATCAATAAGAAGGACAGATTAGGTGGTAGGATAGAATGAGATAAATTATCATGTACAATATACATAGAAACCATAGCATTCTTAAGGCCATCCAGTGGGAAGAACAGGGTGGAAGAGAAATGGGAAATTGGAAGAAAAGAAAGGAATAAGAATACGAAGTGAGTAGGAAGATGGTATGTGATGAAGAAGTCAGAGTTTAAAGAAACCCTTGAGCAACTGGTAGGACAAAGAATTTAACAGGTAAGAGTATGTAATACTCAATTTCAAGCTGTTTGCCTCCTTTTCATGTAGACAACCCTCCATTTCAAATTATCCAGAAAATTAATTGAGCAAGTTATCACCAAGTTATCTATCACCTGTATATTCAAAACCTGTCCTTATTTGCTTGTTTAGATAAAATTAGGGACAATGTCTGTTTGAATTTATATGGAATGTAAGTAATTCAGAAAATCAGAAACTCTAAGACAGAATTAACCATTTGACAGTAAGTATCCAGTTACTGTCAAGAAATTCACTGGAATCTCAGAGAAGACTTTCAGTTCAGTTCAGTTCAGTTGCTCAGTTATGTCTGACTCTTTGTGACCCCATGAATTGNTGAGAATTCCACCAGAACTACTGTCTGTTTTCTTAACAGAAATAAATAGAAGTTTTGAAGTTTTCAGACAAATAATAAACAGCTTTAAATAATGTATAGATATATGAGTTAAGTATCAGAATTTTAGTCTCTCTGCATCATATTTGGCATAGTTCTTGAAGGACAATGTTCAACTATACTTTATCTTTCTCTTGCATTCTTTCTTCCTGGGAAGGGAACTCCTAATAGTTTGGAAAGCTTCACATGAAGTTATTTTTATTATGAAGTGAAATCTTACATTAGCATTTCCTCTATAACAATCTAAACCCAAAAATGTAGACTTAAGCAATGCCTTGAAATATGGTTACAATACTTTCAGTATTTCAGAATCTCATTTTGTTCTTGTTTTATTTGTTTAGTAATTATTTAATAAGTGTACAATTTCATTCCCTTAAAAATACAGAATTAATAAATTAAGATCTGTATTGAACTTCAAATAAATGAGTATAGAAACAGTTCTCTGAATCAATTAAAATTCTCATATTGTTGACTGTTAGTGATGAAACACACACACTCATACATACACACGTGCATCTGAAAGTGAATGATAAAACCTATTTAAACCAGTGCCTGGAATTGAATAAGTAGTACTTATCCCTGAGTAAGTAGTTCAGCTCAGTAACATTTAATTGGACATCCTAGTCTCCATGTCTTCATGAGATGCTGATAAAATATCAGAAGTAGAGTAACAATTAGGACTAATCATCAAATAGATCTGAGTGTTATCTGCAGAAGAATGAAGGTCTAATCCATGTCTTCACTGAAAGGAAGCATATAAATACAGAATAATACTGAAATGAACCCAGAGCAGGGAACTGAAAAACACAGGAGAGGCTATGAAAGGAACAGAATTAAAATTAGCAAGAGGCAGACTTCACAGGATCAGATAAATCTGATTAAAACTCAGCAAATGAAATTTCTATTAAAAAGGAGAATCAAGCACACAAATTTTCAAGACATAAAAGTTTTTTTTTTCTTTCCTAGTTCTTGGATGTTAGTAATTTAATCTAGTCATGAAGGTCATATTTACATATGATACGGTCTCTCCTTGAGGTCTGCAGTATCCCATTGGTATTAGGATGAGAGCATACATGGCATCAAGTCAGTGATTTTGATGTGTGATTTATGTGAATTAATGTTTTATTATGCTTTATGATAAAAGAAAATCCAACATAAACTAAGTTTATCAATAAGAAGGACAGATTAGGTGGTAGGATAGAATGAGATAAATTATCATGTACAATATACATAGAAACCATAGCATTCTTAAGGCCATCCAGTGGGAAGAACAGGGTGGAAGAGAAATGGGAAATTGGAAGAAAAGAAAGGAATAAGAATACGAAGTGAGTAGGAAGATGGTATGTGATGAAGAAGTCAGAGTTTAAAGAAACCCTTGAGCAACTGGTAGGACAAAGAATTTAACAGGTAAGAGTATGTAATACTCAATTTCAAGCTGTTTGCCTCCTTTTCATGTAGACAACCCTCCATTTCAAATTATCCAGAAAATTAATTGAGCAAGTTATCACCAAGTTATCTATCACCTGTATATTCAAAACCTGTCCTTATTTGCTTGTTTAGATAAAATTAGGGACAATGTCTGTTTGAATTTATATGGAATGTAAGTAATTCAGAAAATCAGAAACTCTAAGACAGAATTAACCATTTGACAGTAAGTATCCAGTTACTGTCAAGAAATTCACTGGAATCTCAGAGAAGACTTTCAGTTCAGTTCAGTTCAGTTGCTCAGTTATGTCTGACTCTTTGTGACCCCATGAATTGCAGCACACTAGGCCTCCCTGTCCATCACCAACTCCCAGAGTTTACTCAAACTCATGTCCATCAAGTCGGTGATGCCATCCAGCCATCTCAACCTCTGTCGTCCCCTTCTCCCCCTGCCCCTAATCCCTCCCAGCATCAGGGTCTTTTCCAATGAGTCAACTCTTTGCATGAGGTGGCAAAAATTTAGACTTCCTTTATTTTTAAAAATTTTTATTTTACATTGGAGTATCATTGATTAACAATGCTGTATTAGTTTCAGGTATACAGCAAAGTGATTCAGTTATACATTACAAGTATTTATTATTTTTCAAATTCTTTTCTCACTAAACTTATTATAAAAATTAAGCAGAGTTCCCTGTGTTATGCAGTAGGTCCTTGTTGGCTATCTATCGTAAATATAGTACTGTGTGCGTCAATCCCAAACTTCCAATATATCTCTCTCCCATCCTTCCCCTGGTAACAATAAATTCATTCTCTAAGATTTCATAAATGAGTTCTTTTTTTAGATTCAGTATATAAGTAATAAATGATATTTGTCTTTCCCTGTTTTACTCAGTATGATAATCTCCAGGCCCACCCATGTTGCTGCAAATGACATTATTTCATTTTTTTTAATGGCTGAGTAATATTCTAATGTGCATATGAACCACATCTTTTTTATCCTTTCATCTGTTGATGGACATATAGATTGCTTCCATGTCTTGACAACTGTAAACAGTGCTGTGATAAACACTGAGGTACATGTATCCTTTTGAACCATATTTTTCTCCAGATATATGCCCAGGATTGGGATTTCTAGGCCACATGGTAACTCTATTTTTAGCTTTTTAAGGAACTTCCATTCTATTCTCCTTAGTGACTGCAACAATTTACATTCCCACCAACAATGTAGGACAGTTCCCTTTTCTCTACACCCTCTCCAGCATTTACTGTTTGTAGACCTTTTGATGACAGCCATTCTGACTGGTGTGAGGTCATATCTAATAGTTTTGATTTGCATTTCTCTCATAATTAGCAACATTGAGCATCTTTTAATGTGCCTCTTGGCCATTTGTATATCTGGTCAACAGAAATGTTTAGACCTCCTTTTAAAAAAGAAATTAGACTATCTTCTGTACATTTAAAAAGGCAGGAAACTTCAGCTGATGATTTGTAATTTTAAAATGCACCATTCTCAAGTTACATCCATAGCTTTCATATGTTATTTTTATCTAAACTATTATTTTTTAGCTCATCCTACTAAAATTCATTCTTCTACATCCTTATTTGTACTAGAGGATTTATACTTTTTTTTTTAGTTTACCTACAAATAATTATGTTCCTCTATGTCAGCAACTATTTTTTTAATCTCTGAGTGACATGAAGTTGGCTTAGTATATAACACAGAATAAATGCTCAGAATATATTTAAGAAACTTAATTGATGAATAGCTAAACAAAAATAAAATATACCTAAGTATAAGAAATAAAAAGGCCAATGTTTATAACTTAAATGTTTCAATTAAAATGCAAGAAAAAGAGTCAGTTCACCAAAGAAGTGGGGAAACTGCATATCAGTTGTAATTCTGGATGATCCTTCAACCTAGTAAAAGGTCAAATGAATACTCTCTGATGATTTATTATAATTCATTTAAAAAGGATATTTATTCAATACCAAACATTGACTTAGAATGTTTCCATGCAAAAATGAATAAGATAAGATGCTTTCTTTATTGGATTTGAAGTCTTAAGAAGGAGTTAGATAAAAACTGGTTATTTTAATTATGTATTATGAGTAATAAATAAAGGTAAGCAAGTATTTGGGGACCATAAAGTAGACATTTTTGCAACCTGGGAGTTTAGAGAAGGTATCCTTAAGATAATGTCAGAGCTCAATCTTGAAAGGTTAAGACACATGAACTTAGATCAAAAATTCAGGATGGGCTTCCAGGCAGAGGGAAAAGGGGACACTAAATAACATGTTGTGTAAAAGAAAACTATGCAAATCACAGAACATCTAAGATTGTTTGTAGCTGCATTCTTTAGATAGAGACAAAGAAGTACATGCCTATTCAAGGAGGGCCATAGATGACAGCCTATTGTAGTTGTTGGACCATTCATTTTTGGTCAAAATTAAGAGGGTATTTGGTGATGTAGAAGAACATTTTACTTAACTGTGTCTATATTTTTAAGGTGATCAGTTAAAATGCCAAATGAAGAATGGATTTAAGTAAAACTGGATGCCCAGACACAAGAATGAAAAGTCAAGTCATATACTTTTTCCCCATCAGATCAATTCAGTTCGGTCTCTCAGTTGTGTCTGACTCTTTGAGACCCCATGAACTGCAGCACGCCAGGCTTCCCTGTACACCACCAGCTCCCGGAGCTTACTCAAACTCATGTGCATTGAGTCAATGATGCCATCCAACCATCTCATCCTCTGTTGTTCCTTTCTCCTCCCGCCTTCAGTTTTTCCCAGCATCAGGGTCTTTTCAGATAAGTCAGTTCTTCGCATCACATGGACTAATAAATATTGGAGTTTCAGCTTCAGCATCAATCCTTCCAATGAATACCCAGTACTGATTTCCTTTAGGATGGACTGGTTGGGTCTCCTTGCTGTTCAAGGGACTCTCAAGAATCTTCTCCAACACCACAGTTCAAAAGCATCAATTCTTCAGCGCTCAGCTTTCTTTATAGTCCAACTCTCACATCCATACATAACTATTGGAAAAAACATAGCTTTGACTAGATGGACCTTTGTTGGCAAAATAATGTCTCTGCTTAACTACCCTCCCATATACTTATGCTTTTGAACTGTGGTGTTGGAGAAGACTCGTGAGAGTCCCTTGGACTGCAAGGAGATATAATCAGTCCATTCTGAAGGAGATCAACCCTGGGATTTCTTTGGAGGGAATGATGCTGAAGCTGAAACTCCAGTACTTTGGCCACCTCATGTGAAGAGTTGACTCACTGGAAAAGACTCTGATGCTGGGAGGGATTGGGGCGGGAGGAGAAGGGGACGACAGAGGACGAGATGGCTGGATGGCATCACAGACTTGATGGACGTGAGTCTGAGTGAACTCCGGGAGTTGGTGATGGACAGGGAGGCCTGGCATGCTGCGATTCATGGGGTCGCAAAGAGTCGGACACGACTGAGTGACTGATCTGAACTGAACTGATACTTATGCTATTGTATTGGTATATAGTTCTATTTAGTTTTAACATAGGAGCCAAATATATTTATTTACTTATTTACTCAGTTATTCAATCAATGTTATTTATTATAGATATATGAGTCCACTCAACAGTATGAGAATTAGTGATCATATAGTTGTAAACCAGGCTTTGCCTCCCTAAATACCTCACACTTTATAGAGGCAACATGAAGCATCTCATTTTAAGATTAATTTAAAAATCTTTTAAAATGCTACAAAGGAAAAGTACAGGTTTCCTGAGAGTATATATTTGAGAGACTTGCTATAGCAAGAGTCAGATCATGAAGCACTCTTCTTCAAAAGACTTAATACAAGACAGTATTTTTTGACATGACAAAGAAGGACAAAGCATGTGAAGCAAAATTTAGGTTATATAAATATTTTTAATTAAATATTTTTTCTTTCAAATATATCCTAAAACCAAACCAAGTGTTAATATTTTCTTTGAATCCTATAAATATGTTTTCATGAATTGTTAGGTGTTGTTGCTGCTGCTGCTGCTAAGTCGCTTCAGTCGTGTGTGACTCTGTGCAACCCCATAGACAGAAACCAGCCAGGGTCCCCTCTCTCTGGGATTCTCCAGGCAAGAACACTGGAGTGGATTGTCATTTCCTTCTCCAGTGCATGAAAGTGAAAAGTGAAAGGGAAGTTGCTCAGTCGTGTCCGCCTCAGCGACTCCATGGACTGCAGCCTACCAGGCTCCTCTGTTCATGGGATTTTCCAGGCAAGAGTACTGGAGTGGGGTGCCATTGCCGTCTCTGTGTTAGGTGTTAACTGTGGCTATATTTTAGCCCTTAATGTTACTGCTATGAAATTTTTAACGTGGTTCAAAGCAGTCTTTTCTAGCTTTACTATCTTCTGTTCCTCAATCTTTTTATTTATANTCATGTGAAGAGTTGACTCACTGGAAAAGACTCTGATGCTGGGAGGGATTGGGGCGGGAGGAGAAGGGGACGACAGAGGACGAGATGGCTGGATGGCATCACAGACTTGATGGACGTGAGTCTGAGTGAACTCCGGGAGTTGGTGATGGACAGGGAGGCCTGGCATGCTGCGATTCATGGGGCTGCAAAGAGTCGGACACGACTGAGTGACTGATCTGAACTGAACTGATACTTATGCTATTGTATTGGTATATAGTTCTATTTAGTTTTAACATAGGAGCCAAATATATTTATTTACTTATTTACTCAGTTATTCAATCAATGTTATTTATTATAGATATATGAGTCCACTCAACAGTATGAGAATTAGTGATCATATAGTTGTAAACCAGGCTTTGCCTCCCTAAATACCTCACACTTTATAGAGGCAACATGAAGCATCTCATTTTAAGATTAATTTAAAAATCTTTTAAAATGCTACAAAGGAAAAGTACAGGTTTCCTGAGAGTATATATTTGAGAGACTTGCTATAGCAAGAGTCAGATCATGAAGCACTCTTCTTCAAAAGACTTAATACAAGACAGTATTTTTTGACATGACAAAGAAGGACAAAGCATGTGAAGCAAAATTTAGGTTATATAAATATTTTTAATTAAATATTTTTTCTTTCAAATATATCCTAAAACCAAACCAAGTGTTAATATTTTCTTTGAATCCTATAAATATGTTTTCATGAATTGTTAGGTGTTGTTGCTGCTGCTGCTGCTAAGTCGCTTCAGTCGTGTGTGACTCTGTGCAACCCCATAGACAGAAACCAGCCAGGGTCCCCTCTCTCTGGGATTCTCCAGGCAAGAACACTGGAGTGGATTGTCATTTCCTTCTCCAGTGCATGAAAGTGAAAAGTGAAAGGGAAGTTGCTCAGTCGTGTCCGCCTCAGCGACTCCATGGACTGCAGCCTACCAGGCTCCTCTGTTCATGGGATTTTCCAGGCAAGAGTACTGGAGTGGGGTGCCATTGCCGTCTCTGTGTTAGGTGTTAACTGTGGCTATATTTTAGCCCTTAATGTTACTGCTATGAAATTTTTAACGTGGTTCAAAGCAGTCTTTTCTAGCTTTACTATCTTCTGTTCCTCAATCTTTTTATTTATACCAATAGGCTTGACAAATCCTTGGCTTTATGAATCCTTGGATGCATAACAGTCATCCAATTCTAAAAATAATGGGGCTTCATTAGAAGCCTTTTACTGCTCAATAAGTACATTATTCCTCTAAAGCGGTATCCAAGATTTTTATGAAGGAAAAAGAGAGAAAAGAAAAAAGACTGGGAGACTACTTCTTGGAATTGAGTCAGTGAATCCCAGGACATGAAAAATAATGATATACAAGAAATTATATTTCTCTATATAAAAAAATATTTAAAAATACTAATAATTATTTCAAGAAACAAAATATGATTCTATAGAAGGTCAATTTTCAAGATCATTCACTGTGTTTACACAACTCATTCCTATTCCAAGGGAGCTAGTAAGTACTGCTGCTGCTGCTGCTAAGTCGCTTCAGTCATGTCCGACTTTGTGCAACCCCATAGATGGCAGCCCACCAGGCTCCCCTGTCTCTGGGATTCTCCAGGCAAGAACTCTGGAGTGGGTTGCCATTTCCTTCTCCAAGTAAGTACAATGCCACTATTATATTAATCCAAGTGAAAGTTCTAAAAATTAGATATAAAAATTATTATATAATATATATAATACAAAAATCTTGGCACAAATCTACCATAAGAGAAAGGAGAAATAATAAATCAGTCCTAAATTATGTAGACATTGGATAGAAATGGAAAATTAATCTATCCTTTGCTTGCTGTACTGAAAGAAGTTGTATGAAACGGAAAAAATCTGAGGCCCAGAAACAGGTTAATATTTCATAAGGGAAACTCTAGGAAAGAGGTTCCACAGACTGATATGTTGACAGGTAAATTATCTTAATCAAATCTTTCAAAAATTTAAATTAGTAAAACTACAAAAGGCCAGTATTTATTCAATTTTGAGGAGTGAAATACAAATGTAAAATGTGAAAATTAGATATCAAATGCTGAAAGGTATACAATTGATCACCTGGTAATTAGGCTGGGAGTGGGGTATAAAAAGAATGGAGTATGTGACCATCTGCAAACATTCCCAGATTAAAAGAGGAGACTTCTACTGAAAAATGTTTAGACACATCTGAACTAGATCCAAGATTGCAAGTTCTCCCAATTTTTCAAGGGGATTTTATGCAAAATCTTCATTTATCCAATGTTGATAAATTTATTTAAAATATATTGCCCCATAATAGCCAAAAAATCTATAAGCTAATTCTGGACACCTTACTTATAATGTCTCAGTCACATATTCATTTTTGCATGAAATTAAAACAAACAGCTTATGATTTCAATTAAACAAAGGTTGAAAACATAATTGCAAACTATTTCAGTTACTAGACTGCAACAAACAGTTTTAATACTGCTAATTGAAAAACATAATTTTAAAAACTGCTTTTAAAATGAAAATCTCTTAACAATTTATTTTATTCTCCTGTTCAGTGTCATTAATTAAATTACAATTTTTATTTTAGAATAATTTTATATTCATAGAGAGATGTAGATATCATACAGAAAGTCTCCAAGTACATCTTACTCAGTTCCTTTTAATGCTAATGTTTTATATGACCATAATTCATTTATCAAAAGTAAGAAAGTATCATTGGTATATTACTATTAATAAAACTCCAGTCTTTATTTTTATTTCAAAAGCTTTTTAAACTAATATTACTTTTTTCCATTCCAGGACCTAACCCAAGATATCACATTACATGAATTTATGTTTCTTTTTTCCCTTCCTGGGGTTTTCCTGGAGACTCAGTGGTAAATAATCCACCTGCCAATTCAGGAGTCCTGAGTTCAACTCCTGGGTCAGGAAGATCCCCTGGAGAAGAAAATGGCAATCCACTCCAGTATTCTTGCCTGAGAAATCCCATGGACAAAGGAATCTAGAAGGCTACCATCCATGGAATCATAAACAGTTGGACACGACTTAGTAACTAAACAATAAAATTATCTTCCTTCAATGTCATTTTAAATTAATATTTATATTTTGCCAACTTTCCACCAATGGGTGTGTGTGTGAGAGAGACAGAGAGAGAGAGGCAAAGACAGAAGGAAAGAGAGAGACAGGATGAGAGGGAAAGAGAGAGCAAACATGCTTTTAGCATAGAAGGTCCATATCCAAACATATATTGTTGATGTTGTCGCTCAGTCAGTCATGTCCAGCTCTTTGTGAGCCCATAAACTGTAGCATGCCAGGCACCTCAATTCTTCATCTCTTGAAGTTTGTTCAAACTCATGTCCATTGAATCAGTGATGTCATCCAACCATCTCATCCTCTGTCATCCCCTTCTTCTCCTGCTTTCAGTTTTTCCCAGCATCAAAGTCTTTTTCTAATGAGTTGGCTCTTTGCAACACATGGCCAAAGTATTGGAGTTTCAGCTTCAGCATCAGTCTTTACAGTGAATATTCAGGTTTGATTTCCCTTAGGACTGACTAGTTTGATCTCCTTGCAATCCAGGGGACTCTCAAGAATCTTCACTAACACCACAATTCAAAAGCATCAGTTCTTATGTTCAGCCTTCTTTATGGTCCAACTCACATATCCATAAATGACTACTGGAAAAAACATAGCTTTTACTAGATGGACCTTTGTTGGCAAAGTAATGTCTCTGCTTTTCAATATGCTCTCTAGGCTAGTCCTAGCTTTTCTTCCAAGGAGGAAGTGTCTTTTAATCTCATGGCTGCAGTCACCATCTGCAGTGATTTTGGAGCCCGAGAAAATAAAGTCTTTCACTGTTTTCATTGTTTCCCTCTCTGTTTGCCATGAAGGGATGGGATCAGATGTCTTGGCCTTCATTGTTTTGAACGTTGAGTTCCAACCTTAGACTAAATATGAGCATTAATTTCTGAGCTGACAAATCTTGGTGACTTGGGGGAAAAGGTGAAGTTAATAAGGTAGTAAAATGTCATAGAGGTCCTTGCTTAAATCTGTCTGTATTGCAGTATTAGTATGTTTCTAGCCAAAAGAGATCACTTTACAAGGCCATAATTAGAAACTCAAATAAATAAATAAACGCTACAGGGTGTTTTAACCCAGACACAAGAAAATTCAATGCTCTAGAGCATCCTAACGTTGCTGACATTTTGAATTAGATAATCATTTATTTTGTTGTAGGTGCTATCCCGTGCAATGTAGTATGTTTAGCATTATCTCTGTCTCCTCCTAACTAGATACCACTAGCACTAACCCCCAAGATGTGACAGTCAAACACTGTACCCTGGGACACTGCCAAAAGTCCCACATGTGGCAAAAACTTCCCCTCTTATTAAAAACCACTGATTTAGTGGGATATCTTTTTTTTAACCTAATCTCGCTTTGATTTTTTCTTACTCATTTGTTTCTTTTTATCCTATATTTTATCAATGAATTTTGGTGAAAGAGAAATATGGAAGTAAGGCATAAAATTCCGCTTTCATTACAGTGGGAAGCTATCATAGTAAGTTGTTTAACAGAGTGTTTGGACACTCAAGAAAGAAAGAAATATCTTACTAATTTAAATCAAATTATTCTCCCCAGGTCTTTCCCATATCATTAATCTAGTTCTCATTCTTACATTAAGATTTAAATTGGTAATCCTCTAAGAAGCCTTTCCTGATAGCCCCAATCCCAGTTCATCCTGAAGAGAGTGCTCTTCTCATCTTCCAATTTTTTTATAAATAATTTACTCTCTTTTACTATCTTTCCCCCCTCCATCTACTATAAGCTCCTGAGAATGATTATCACATAGTATTTCTGATTGGTCCTGTAGGCAGTCAATAAGTATTTACTAAATGAATGACACATTCAGGCAACAGGGTCTTGATTGGGACACCAAACAGGGATTTGTCATGATAAGAAGCAGAATGAGGGTTACTGGAAATGAACAAAAGCAGCCTAATGGGGGGGAGGGGGAAATGAGGCATACTATATCTGTAGCTGTCTGTTTATATGGTTTATGCATTTACTTTGAGCAACTAACATCAAAAACAGAATGGAATATGATGAAATACTTAAGATAATGATGTAAGTTTTTCCCTTCACAAAATTGACAACACTTGAAATGTGTTTCTTATTCACTAAGACTCTTCCAGATCTCATGGTGTCTAATGAGGATGAAATTAAACCCAAAGTTAGTAGAAAGAAATAAATAATAAAGATCAGAGCATTAGAGAAGGCCTTTTACCAAAGCAATCTACAGATTTAACACAATCGCTAGCAAAATATCCATAACACTTTTCATAGTTAAAGAGGAAACAATCCTAAAATTAATATGGGACAGTAAAAGATCCTAAATTGCCAAAGCTATCTTTATAAAACAGAACTAATTTGGAGGTATCATGTTACATGTAAAAAAGTTACAGTAATCAAAACATCATGGTACTAGCATAAAAACAGACACACAGATCAATGGAACAGAATCAATAACTAAGAAATGAACCTCCATGCCTATGGTCAGCCAATCTACAACCAAGAAGGAAAGAATATACAGTGGAGAAAAGACAGTCTATTCAACAAGTGATTTTGGGAAGAGTGGATAGCTTCATGTCAAAGAATCAAACCAGATTTTTTCACAGCATATACAAAAATAAATTCAAAATGAATTGAAGACTTAAATGTAAAACCAAAGGAAATCTGACCCCCAAAAATAACATAGGCAGTAAGCTCTTTCAGTTCAGTTCAGTTCAGTTCAGTCGCTCAGTTGTGTCCAACTCTTTGCGACCCCATGAATTGCAGCACGCCAGGCCTCCCTGTTCATTACCATCTCTCGGAGTTCACTCAGACTCACATCCATTGAGTCCGTGATGCTGTCCAGCCATTTCATCCTCGGTTGTCCCCTTCTCCTCCTGCCCCCAATCCCTCCCAGCATCAGAGTCTTTTCCAATGAGTCAACTCTTCACATGAGGTGGCCAAAGTACTGGAGTTTCAGCTTTAGCTTCATTCCTTCCAAAGAAATCCCAGGGCTGATTTCTTTCAGAATGGACTGGTTGGATCTCCTTGCAGTCCAAGGGACTCTCAAGAGTCTTCTTCAACACCACAGTTCAAAAGCATCAATACTTCGGTGCTCAGCCTTCTTCACAGTCCAACTCTCACATCCATACATGACCAGTTAGAACTGGACATGGAACAACAGACTGGTTCCAAATGGGAAAAGGAGTACATCAAGGCTGTATATTGTCAC
>SJYW01036855.1:34220-60618 GCA_006410735.1 Raphicerus campestris
TGGGAATACCAGACCACCTGACCTGCCTCTTGAGAAACCTATATGCAGGTCAGGAAGCAACAGTTAGAACTGGACATGGAACAACAGACTGGTTCCAAATAGGATAATGAGTACGTCAAGGCTGTATATTGTCACCCTGCTTATTTAATTTCTATGCAGAGTACATCATGAGAAACACTGGGCTGGAAGAAGCACAAGCTGGAATCAAGATTGCCAGGAGGACTATCAATAACCTCAGATATGCAGATGACACCATCTTTGTGGCAGAAAGTGAAGAGGAACTAAAAAGCCTGTTGATGAAAGTAAAAGAGGAGAGTGAAAAAGTTGGCTTAAAGCTCAAGATTCAGACAATGAAGTTCATGGCATCTCGTCCCATCACTTCATGGGAAATAGATGGGGAAACAGTGGAAACAGTGTCAGACTTTATTTTTGAGGGCTCCCAAATCACTGCAGATGGTGACTGCAGCCATAAAATTAAAAGATGCTTACTCCTTGGAAGGAAAGTTATGACCAACCTAGACAGTATATTGAAAAGCAGAGACATTACTTTGCCAACTAACATCCATCTAGTCAAGGCTATGGTTTTCCCAGTGGTCATCTATGGATGTGAAAGTTGGACTGTGAAGAAAGCTGAGCACCGAATAATTAATGCTTTTGAACTGTGTTGTTGGATAAGACCTTTGAGAGTCCCTTGGACTGCAAGGAGATCCAACCAGTCCATCGTAAAGAAGATTAGTCCTGGGTGTTCTTTGGAAGGACGGATGCTAAAGCTGAAACTCCAATACTTTGGCCACCTGATGTGAAGAGCTGACTCATTGGAAAAGACTCTGATGCTGGAAAGGACTGGGGGCAAGAGGAGAAGGGGATGACAGAAGATGGGATGGCTGAATGGAATCACCGACTCAATGGACACAAGTTTGGGTGAACTCCGGGAATTGGTGATGGACAGGGAGGCCTGATGTGCTGCAACTCATTGGGTCACAGAGCGTTGGACACAACTGAGCAACTGAACTGAACTGAAGAGAACACACTGTTTATAGTAGACACCCTCTTCCAACAACATGAGAAGACTCTAAACATGGACATCACCATATGGTCAACACCGAAATCAGATTGATTATATTCTTTGCAGCCAAAAATGGAGAAACTCTATATGGTCAGCAAAAACAAGACTGGGAGATGACTGTGGCTATGATCACGAAATCCTTTCTGCCAAAATCAGACTGAAACTGAAGAATATGGAGAAAACCACTAGACCATTCAGGTATGACCTAAATCAAATCACTTATGACTGTACAGTGGAAGGGAGAAATGGACTTAAGGGACTAGATATGATAGACAGAGTGCCTGATGAACTATGGGCTGAGGTTCATGACACTGTACAAGAGACAGGAATCAAGACTACCCCACGAAAAAGAAATGCAAAAAGGCAAAATGACTGTCTGAGGAGTCCTTACAAATAGCTATGAAAAGAAAGGACACAAAAAGGAAAGGAAAAAAGGAAAGATATATCCATCTGAATGTAGAGTTCCAAAGAATAGCAAGGAGAGATAAGAAAGCCTTCCTCAGTAATCAATGCAAAGAAATAGAGGAAAACAATAGAATGGCAAAGACTAGAGATCTCTTCTTGTCTTTCTAGAAAAATTAGAGTCTTCCCTAGAAAATTAGAGATACAAAGGGAACATTTCATGCAAAGATGGGCTCAAAAAAGGACAGAAATATTATGGACCTAACAGAAGCAGAAAATATTAAGAGGTGGCAAGAATACACAGAAGAACTATACAAAAAAAAGCTTCATGACCCAGATAATCACAATGCTGTGATCAATCACCTAGAGCCAGACATCCTGGAATGTGAAGTCAAGTGGTCCTTAGAAAACATCACTATGAACAAAGCTAGTGGAGGTGAAGGAATACCAGTTGAGCTATTTCATATCCTGAAAGATGATGCTGTGAAAGTGCGCACTCAAGAGTCCAGCCAATTTGGAAAACTCAGCAGTGGCCACATGAATGGAAAAGGTCAGTTTTCATTCCAATCCCAAAGAAAGGCAATGCCAAAAAATTCTCAAACTGCCACACAATTGTACTCATGTCACACGCTATTAAAATAATGCTTAAAATTCTCCAATCCAGGCTTAGGCAAATTGTGAACCGTGAATTTCCAGATGTTCAAGCTGGTTTTAGACAAGGTAGAGGAACCAGAGATCAAATTGCCAACATCTGCTGGATCATCAAGAAAGCAAGAGAATTCCAGGGAAACATTTATTTCTGCTTTATTGACTATGCCAAAGCCTTTAACTGTGTGGATCACAATAAATTGTGGAAAATGTTAAACAGAAGGGAATACCAGACCATCTGACCTGCCTCTTGAAAAATCTGTATGCAGTTCAGGAAGCAATAGTTAAAAGTGGACATTGAACAGCAGACTCCTTTCCAAATCCAAAAAGGAGTACATCAAGGCTGTATATTGTTACCCTACTCATTTAACATATATGTAGAGTACATCATAATACATGCTGGGCTGGTGAAGCACAAGCTGGAATCAAGATTGCTGTAATAAATATCAATAGCTTCAGATACGGAGATGACACCACCCTTATGGCAGAAAGTGAAAAGGAACTAAAGAGCCTCGTGATGAAAGTGAAAGAGGAGAGTGAAAAAGTTGGCTTAAAGCTCAACATTCCAAAAATGAAGATCATGGCATCTGGTCCCATCATTTCATGGGAAATAGATGGGAAAACAGTGGAAACAGTGTCAGACTTTATTTTGGGGGGCTCCAAAATCACTGCAGATGGTGACTACAGCCACGAAATTAAAAAATGTTTACTCCTTGGAAGGAAAGGTATGACCAACCTAGACAGCATATTAAAAGGCAGAGACAGCACTTTACCAACAAAAGTCTGTCTAGTCAAGGCTATGGTTTTTCCAGTGGTCATGTATGGATGTGAGAGTTAGACTATAAAGAAAGATGAGAGCTGAAGAATTGATGCTTTTGAACTGTGGGGTTGGAGAAGACTCTTGAGACTCCTATGGACTGCAAGGATATCCAACCAGTCCATTCTAAAGCAGATCAGTTTTGGGTTTTCATTGGAAGGACTGATGTTGAAGTTGAAACTCCAATACTTTGGCTATCTCATGCGAAGTGTTGACTCATAGGAAAAGACCTTGATTTAGGGCAGGAGGAGAAGGGGATGACAGAGGATGAGTTGGTAGGATGGCATCACCAACTCAATGGACATGGGTTTAGGTGGACTCTGGAAGTTGGTGATGGACAGGGAGGTCTGTTGTGCTGCAACTCATGGGATCGCAAAGAGTTAGACATGACTGAACGACTGAACTGAACTGAACTGAATCTCCATAGATGATGGTAAACATCAGTAAAAATGACATGTCATGAGATTTTTTTACATATCATATACTACATGAGGAAGTTTATCTCTTTTATAGCATTTAATCATTTAGAACAAAACAAAAAACCCATTAATTATGAGATAAATATTACTCAGAATAAATATTACTCAGAATTATAGCTCAGTGGACTCAGAGCCTGCTTATTACTTCCTCAGTTTTGTCTGACTCTTTGTGACCCCATGGACTATAGCCCACCAGGCTTCTGGGTCCATGGAATTCTCCAGGCAATAATACTGCAGTGGGTAACCATTTCTACTCCAGGGGATCTTCCTGACCCAAGGACTGAAACCAGATCTCCCACACTTCAGACAAATTATTTATCGTCTGAGCCACCTTTACCCTGGGTTCAAATTCTGAGTCTCTTGTTTACTAACCATATGGTAACTGAATTACTGAATATCTCTGTGCCTCAGTTTCCTCATTTTTAAGAAGGAAACAATCATACAGTATCTCATAGGTTTGTTGAGGGATCAAAGGAATTGATTTATTTAAAGCATGTCTAACATACAGTAAGCTCTATTTAAGTGTCACTCTATTATTAATATTTAAATTTTACAAAGAATGTAGATGAGAGTAGAGAATTTAAATTACTTACACAAGTTTATATGAATCACAGAAACTACATACCAATGTCTAAATTCTTTTCTAGTATCCCATAAATATGATTTTTTGCCAATTTTTATTTCTGAGGTAAAATTAGAATGTTACGAGAAAATATTCAGATCAGCCACTGTAGCTCTTTTTATTTGCAAACATGAATATATTTTAATAAAAACTCTATTATACCATTATTTATACATATTTATAGTATGTTATTTTTTCATGTTTGAATATATGAAAATACTTCTTGTGCATATATTGCCACTTATACCAATATTTAGACACACCTTTTAATTGCTTTATCTTGGAATACTAAAGTTTATAAATATATAATGCATAATTCTTTCCACATTTTCAGCATATTATTTTTATGGCATGGATAGTGCATTTAATAAAATTTTACAGATCATGAGGCCTGCAAAGTATGAACAGTTGACTAGCTAATAAACTTTTTGATAAAACTCTTTATGTAGAAAAATAGCCTGCATGATACAAGAACTCAGGATTGTCATGAATTTCTCATAGTGTGTAGACCATCAGCAAAAAGAAGACAGCAATAAAATCATAATTATTTACTTTATAAATCAATTCAAACTGTTACTGTTATAAGACTGGTACAATCTTATTATTTAGTGAAAAATGTGTTTATGATACGCTCCTGGGTGGGAAGCTGTGTGACATTTTTTACCCCTATTGTAAGTTACAATAAGTTATCTCAGCAACTGCTATTCACAGCAAATACAGTCACGAAGAACTGACTCCATGCTGTTGCTGCTGCTAAGTTGCTTCACTTGCGTCTGATTCTGCGCAGCCCCATAGACAGCAGCCCACCAGGCTGCGCAGTCCCTGGAATTCTCCAGGCAAAAATGCTGGAGTGGGTTGCCATTTCCTTCTCCAATGTATGAAAGTGAAAAGTCAAAGTGAAGTCGTGTCCGACTCTTAGCGACCCCACGGACTGCAGCCTACCAGGCTCCTCTGTCCGTGGGATTTTCCAGGCAAGAGTACTGGAGTGGGGTGCCATTGCCTTCTCCCACCTGACTTCATAGAAAAGACACTAATGCAGGGAAAGATTGAAAGAAGGAGAACAAGAGGATGACAGAGGATGAGATGGTTGGATGGCATCACTAAATTGATGGACATGAATTTGTGCAAGCTCTGGGAGTTGGTGATGGACAGGGAAGCCTGGCTTGCTGCAGTCCACGGGGTTGCAAAGAGTCAGACATGAGTGAACTGACTATTCATCTCTCTGTGCATATATAACCACAGAACAGAAAAAAAAAAAAACCAAGAAGATCATAAAACTGAAGGCAAACCAAACCAAATTAAAACACGACAGTGAATCTTATGAAGAAATTGACCTCAATGTCTATTCACTAGAAACACAGTGATTTTATCACTCCCTAGAGTTTAGCACAAACAATGCCCAAAAGGTTAGGGGAAATACTTCCCTTTGGGATTAGGGCTATACACAAAGCCAGGTAGGAATGAATGAGAGGGGTTTGCTATCCTTGAGTTTTCTGTTGGGATCATTCCCTAGAGACACAAATTTCTGAATATTCCTCAAATATATATAATTTAACTATATGACCTCAAGCCAAACTCCAAGCAGGGATTGATTAGGACTATTTCTCACAGGAGGGTTTATGTGTGACAGATTTAATTGGTCATATGGTCCCAGGGAGCAGAAATGAGAAACAGGACAAAAATGAGAAGCCAGGACAAGGACATATTAATTAGCCAATAGGGCTACCAGTATGAATAACTGAATAACTTGTATTTGACCCTATGGAAACTTCTGATAAAACTTGCAAAATGCCTGTTAGAACAGCAGAGGCAACTGCAGAAGAAAGAGGAGTGCATTTATTTGTTTGTTCCTACCTTCCTTTTGGGCTTCCACAATGGACCAGTGGTAAAGAATCCACCTGTGATGCAGAAGGTGTCAGTTCAATCCCTGGGTTGTGCAGATCCCCTGGAGGAGGTTATGGCAACCCACTCCAGTATTCTTGCCTTAAGAATCCCATAGACAGAGGAGCCTGGCAGCCTTCAGTCCATAGGATAGCAAAGAGTCAGACATAACTGAAGTGGCTGAGTACACACCATGACACCTTCCTTCTAGGTCAAGATTGACTCATAAAGCATTAGCTTCTCTACAATTTCTGGAAGCACCTGTGTGAGGGTCAAGGTAGTTCACAGACTTCCTGACCCACATGTCAGAGAGATCACAGGTGAGGAAGTAATATTCAGAAACAGAGGCCTGATCATGTTCACGTGCACAAAATTTAAATGGTCACCACAGAAGTGACTGGAATAGAGATGAAGAAGATTTATACAGTGGACAGACGTTTTGGACACATTTCCTCCCTCATTAAGCTCATAATATTAAGACAACCAATTAACAAAAATTAATTCCACTGAATATTTTTAGATAGTTAAATCATTTAAGAAGTGGCATTTTTTAGGAAACTGAAAGCAAATCTCTAGTTTGCATTATTGTATTATCTAGTGGGAAAGGGAAGGTTAAATGCACTCTGGGTTTTTCTCCAAAACTTTCACGCCAGAGCCCCTATATTTTTCAAATTTTCCTTCTAGTTCTTATAATTGAAATGCTAGGAAAATCCCCCACTCTATTTCTGTCCCAAATAATAGATTTAGAAACCAACAAGATACCATCATTACTCTGATGATCTTCAGCTGTAGCATTCATTTCCTCTGGACTCACATGGCACCGAGCCTCTGTTGCCTTTGCAGCCAAGTCCAGAGGAAAGATGAGCTGGCATGCTTCCAGATCATTAAAGACAGCAAGTTCTGGCGGGTATGCATTAGAAACACCAAGGGAATTGAAAAAAGGAAGTTTGGGCCTTCTCAAATGAGGTGACTCACATAGACCTGCCTAGTATCAGTCTATTTCTAGATCTCAATCTGCCCAAACATTTTCAGGCAGCACCTATGAATGTGAATGCTTCTTGTCTTCTCTCACTTACCCTGAACATTCAATGATTCAATGTTTGCCAAAAAAAAAACTTCAAACAGACTTATGAGCAGGTGAACCAAAGATGGTTATGTTGGTCTGGTGGAAAAAAAATTTGTAATTCCTCAAAAGAAAAAAAAAATGTATTTCTAAAGTATTAATTACAAAGTCTCTATCAAATTCTTTTTTAAAAAGTAATTTATAGTAGAATATTCAAATGAGCTGAGATCTTACAGACTCTATTCTCCACCACCATTATCTCTGTGCTGTAATGGGATATATTTAAAGATAGGTCCTCAGAACAGAAATCCTTATAATCAGGTTCAAGTGTTTCCCATGTAAGACTGCTATTTTCTGATATGCCGTGACACATCACCAAGTCATCACTGCTGACAAAATGGAACTGCCTTCCAAATATATTTGCAAGTGTTAATATATGTGAAATGAGCACAGTTTTAAAAAACACACAAAAAAGTCCTTGTCGATTTTTAAGTGCCCCATTTTTACAATGTCATAGTAGTATACTGTAGCCAGTTTTGTCACTAATGGTTTATTTCCCATTAAAATTCATGGGAGAAATAAAACATCAGTGACGTTCTTCCCATCAAAATGCATCAACTGACCAGCGTTTTTACCATGTGTTTAAATTGCTATTATCTAAGATAGACCAGAGTTCTTTCAATGGTTTTAGAGGCAATGATAATGTCTTTATTATAAAACTCTGGCACAGAAAGTTAAAATAAAAAGGATACTCAGGATTAAACACATAATACTGCAGGAGGCTCCTGAATTCAAGATAGTATTCAATTTCCTGAAATTTCTACACAGTAACTTTTTGAGATCTATGTCCTCTTTAAACTTTCATCATTTTTCACTTTTTAAAAAAGCATATACTGAAACATTAAAAAGTCAGCTTATATGATCTGCATAGATGCTCAATAATTGTTTGCTGAAAGGTAATGTCTGAGTTATATATCTTATTTTCTCATCTCTTAATAGATGTGTTTATTTTTGGAGGAAGGCTGTGGAAAGAAGGAGGTTAAAAAATTTACAGTGTAAGAAAAAGCACTTAATGCATTTCTCCTCAGGATTTCCAAGAATAAAAGATGCTACATTATTTTATTATTTTATACTATTTATATCATTTATAAGAAGATTCATTTATAGTTTTGTTGTTTAAAGGCACACTCATGTATGTATGTGTGTGTTTGTGTGTGTATGCATTTACACATACACATATAGCTGCTTTAATATCCACAACATTCTAGAGAGGAGAGCAGAAAAAGTATGATTTTACCATTTTTACAACAAGGTACTTGGTTTCAAAGACATACAACAAACATCCTCAGACTTCTGACTTCTGACCCAATAATCGTTCCTTTACTCTTGCTGCTTAAAGTGTGATCTTCAGGGTGGTAGCATCAACATCACCTGGAAGCCTGCTTGGAATGTAGATTGTCAGCTCTAAACTAGACCTACTGAGTAAGAGTCTGCCTTTATTAAGTTCCTCAAATGATTATTCTACATAGCCAAGCTTGAGAAGCACTTTCTTCTGCCACAGAGCCTCCTTCACATGAAGTTCCCCATCAAATAATTAAGATTATTGATGGGACACATTCCTTACTCACATTTTATATCTAGTATCTCTAGCTTTATCATCTGAGAAAAGGAATATTTTAACAGGGTGATGTTTTTCGGTGATATCTCTAGCAGTGGGCCATTATTCAAATGCCATGAAACTTATACAGAGAAGATCCTGCTTTCTCAGGTATCAGGTTCCATCTAGGCCAAGTGAACTCTGCTTAGCAGGGTTCTGCTCTCTTTCCAACTGAAGCTAAAACTTACAAGGATGAAGTGCATCTAGTCAAAGTATATAGGATTTTAAGACTTGATGTCCCTGGTGGCTCAGATGGTAAAGCGTCTGTCTACAGTGCTGGAGACCTGGGTTCGATCACTGGGTCAGGAAGATTCCCTGGAGAAGGCAATGGCAACCCACTCCAGTACTCTTGCCTGGAAAACCCCATGGACGGAGGAGCTTGGTGCAGGTTACTGTCCATGGGATCACAAAGAATCAGGCACGACTGAGTGACTTCACTTTTACTTTCACTTTTCAAGACTAGTATAATTATGATATCATGCACCCAAACTGTTGTATGTACAACTATATGAAGTGGGCTTAACTATTTCTGTTTTACACATCAGGAAACTGAAGCTTATAATTTGTCTGTGGTCATATAGATAGGGGTCCAAAATCACTGCAGATGGTGATTGTAGCCATGAAATTAAAAGACGCTTACTCCTTGGAAGAAAAATTATGATCAACCTAGACAGCATATTACAAAGCAGAGACATTACTTTGTCGGCAAAGGTCCATCCAGTCTAGGCTACGGTTTTTCCAGTAGTTATGTATGGATATGACAGTTGGACTATGAAGAAAGCTGAGCACTGAAGAATTGATGCTTTTGAACTGTAGTGTTGAAGAAGACTCTTGAGAGTTCCTTGGACTGCAAGGAGATCCAACCAGTCCATCCTAAAGGAGATCAGCTGGGTGTTCATTGGANGGTTTATGTGTGACAGATTTAATTGGTCATATGGTCCCAGGGAGCAGAAATGAGAAACAGGACAAAAATGAGAAGCCAGGACAAGGACATATTAATTAGCCAATAGGGCTACCAGTATGAATAACTGAATAACTTGTATTTGACCCTATGGAAACTTCTGATAAAACTTGCAAAATGCCTGTTAGAACAGCAGAGGCAACTGCAGAAGAAAGAGGAGTGCATTTATTTGTTTGTTCCTACCTTCCTTTTGGGCTTCCACAATGGACCAGTGGTAAAGAATCCACCTGTGATGCAGAAGGTGTCAGTTCAATCCCTGGGTTGCGCAGATCCCCTGGAGGAGGTTATGGCAACCCACTCCAGTATTCTTGCCTTAAGAATCCCATAGACAGAGGAGCCTGGCAGCCTTCAGTCCATAGGATAGCAAAGAGTCAGACATAACTGAAGTGGCTGAGTACACACCATGACACCTTCCTTCTAGGTCAAGATTGACTCATAAAGCATTAGCTTCTCTACAATTTCTGGAAGCACCTGTGTGAGGGTCAAGGTAGTTCACAGACTTCCTGACCCACATGTCAGAGAGATCACAGGTGAGGAAGTAATATTCAGAAACAGAGGCCTGATCATGTTCACGTGCACAAAATTTAAATGGTCAACACAGAAGTGACTGGAATAGAGATGAAGAAGATTTATACAGTGGACAGACATTTTGGACACATTTCCTCCCTCATTAAGCTCATAATATTAAGACAACCAATTAACAAAAATTAATTCCACTGAATATTTTTAGATAGTTAAATCATTTAAGAAGTGGCATTTTTTAGGAAACTGAAAGCAAATCTCTAGTTTGCATTATTGTATTATCTAGTGGGAAAGGGAAGGTTAAATGCACTCTGGGTTTTTCTCCAAAACTTTCACGCCAGAGCCCCTATATTTTTCAAATTTTCCTTCTAGTTCTTATAATTGAAATGCTAGGAAAATCCCCCACTCTATTTCTGTCCCAAATAATAGATTTAGAAACCAACAAGATACCATCATTACTCTGATGATCTTCAGCTGTAGCATTCATTTCCTCTGGACTCACATGGCACCGAGCCTCTGCTGCCTTTGCAGCCAAGTCCAGAGGAAAGATGAGCTGGCATGCTTCCAGATCATTAAAGACAGCAAGTTCTGGCGGGTATGCATTAGAAACACCAAGGGAATTGAAAAGAGGAAGTTTGGGCCTTCTCAAATGAGGTGACTCACATAAACCTGCCTAGTATCAGTCTATTTCTAGATCTCAATCTGCCCAAACATTTTCAGGCAGCACCTATGAATGTGAATGCCTCTTGTCTTCTCTCACTTACCCTGAACATTCAATGATTCAATGTTTGCCAAAAAAAAAACTTCAAACAGACTTATGAGCAGGTGAACCAAAAATGGTTATGTTGGTCTGGTGGAAAAAATATTTGTAATTCCTCAAAAGAAAAAAAAATGTATTTCTAAAGTATTAATTACAAAGTCTCTATCAAATTCTTTTTTTAAAAGTAATTTATAGTAGAATATTCAAATGAGCTGAGATCTTACAGACTCTATTCTCCACCACCATTATCTCTGTGCTGTAATGGGATATATTTAAAGATAGGTCCTCAGAACAGAAATCCTTATAATCAGGTTCAAGTGTTTCCCATGTAAGACTGCTATTTTCTGATATGCCGTGACACATCACCAAGTCATCACTGCTGACAAAATGGAACTGCCTTCCAAATATATTTGCAAGTGTTAATATATGTGAAATGAGCACAGTTTTAAAAAACACACAAAAAAGTCCTTGTCGATTTTTAAGTGCCCCATTTTTACAATGTCATAGTAGTATACTGTAGCCAGTTTTGTCACTAATGGTTTATTTCCCATTAAAATTCATGGGAGAAATAAAACATCAGTGACGTTCTTCCCATCAAAATGCATCAACTGACCAGCATTTTTACCATGTGTTTAAATTGCTATTATCTAAGATAGACCAGAGTTCTTTCAATGGTTTTAGAGGCAATGATAATGTCTTTATTATAAAACTCTGGCACAGAAAGTTAAAATAAAAAGGATACTCAGGATTAAACACATAATACTGCAGGAGGCTCCTGAATTCAAGATAGTATTCAATTTCCTGAAATTTCTACACAGTAACTTTTTGAGATCTATGTCCTCTTTAAACTTTCATCATTTTTCACTTTTTAAAAAAGCATATACTGAAACATTAAAAAGTCAGCTTATATGATCTGCATAGATGCTCAATAATTGTTTGCTGAAAGGTAATGTCTGAGTTATATATCTTATTTTCTCATCTCTTAATAGATGTGTTTATTTTTGGAGGAAGACTGTGGAAAGAAGGAGGTTAAAAAATTTACAGTGTAAGAAAAAGCACTTAATGCATTTCTCCTCAGGATTTCCAAGAATAAAAGATGCTACATTATTTTATTATTATTTTATACTATTTATATCATTTATAAGAAGATTCATTTATAGTTTTGTTGTTTAAAGGCACACTCATGTATGTATGTGTGTGTTTGTGTGTGTATGCATTTACACATACACATATAGCTGCTTTAATATCCACAACATTCTAGAGAGGAGAGCAGAAAAAGTATGATTTTACCATTTTTACAACAAGGTACTTGGTTTCAAAGACATACAACAAACATCCTCAGACTTCTGACTTCTGACCCAATAATCGTTCCTTTACTCTTGCTGCTTAAAGTGTGATCTTCAGGGTGGTAGCATCAACATCACCTGGAAGCCTGCTTGGAATGTAGATTGTCAGCTCTAAACTAGACCTACTGAGTAAGAGTCTGCCTTTATTAAGTTCCTCAAATGATTATTCTACATAGCCAAGCTTGAGAAGCACTTTCTTCTGCCACAGAGCCTCCTTCACATGAAGTTCCCCATCAAATAATTAAGATTATTGATGGGACACATTCCTTACTCACATTTTATATCTAGTATCTCTAGCTTTATCATCTGAGAAAAGGAATATTTTAACAGGGTGATGTTTTTCGGTGATATCTCTAGCAGTGGGCCATTATTCAAATGCCATGAAACTTATACAGAGAAGATCCTGCTTTCTCAGGTATCAGGTTCCATCTAGGCCAAGTGAACTCTGCTTAGCAGGGTTCTGCTCTCTTTCCAACTGAAGCTAAAACTTACAAGGATGAAGTGCATCTAGTCAAAATATATAGGATTTTAAGACTTGATGTCCCTGGTGGCTCAGATGGTAAAGCGTCTGTCTACAGTGCTGGAGACCTGGGTTCGATCACTGGGTCAGGAAGATTCCCTGGAGAAGGCAATGGCAACCCACTCCAGTACTCTTGCCTGGAAAACCCCATGGACGGAGGAGCTTGGTGCAGGTTACTGTCCATGGGATCACAAAGAATCAGGCACGACTGAGTGACTTCACTTTTACTTTCACTTTTCAAGACTAGTATAATTATGATATCATGCACCCAAACTGTTGTATGTACAACTATATGAAGTGGGCTTAACTATTTCTGTTTTACACATCAGGAAACTGAAGCTTATAATTTGTCTGTGGTCATATAGATAGGGGTCCAAAATCACTGCAGATGGTGATTGTAGCCATGAAATTAAAAGACGCTTACTCCTTGGAAGAAAAATTATGATCAACCTAGACAGCATATTACAAAGCAGAGACATTACTTTGTCGGCAAAGGTCCATCCAGTCTAGGCTACGGTTTTTCCAGTAGTTATGTATGGATATGACAGTTGGACTATGAAGAAAGCTGAGCACTGAAGAATTGATGCTTTTGAACTGTAGTGTTGAAGAAGACTCTTGAGAGTTCCTTGGACTGCAAGGAGATCCAACCAGTCCATCCTAAAGGAGATCAGCTGGGTGTTCATTGGAAGGACTGATTCTGAGGCTGAAACTCCAATACTTTGACCACCTGATACGAAGAGCTGACTCATTTGAAAATACCCTGGTGCTGAGAAAGATAGAGGGCAGGAGAAGAGGATGACAGAGGATGAGATGGTTAGATGGCATCACCAACTCAATGGACATGGGTTTGGGAAGACTCTGGCAGTTGGTGATGGACAGGGAGGCCTGGCATGCTGTGGTTCATGGGGTCAAAGAGAATTGGATGCGACTGAGTGACTGAATTAAACTGAACTGGTATGCGAAGTCAAATGCATTTGCATCTGATCCCAAAGTCTGTCCTCTTAACCAAAAGGCTACCCAACTTCCAAATTAAGGTGAGACATTGTTTACTGTGCGGGATGTGTGTGTGTGTGTGTGTGTGTGTGTGTGTGTTGTTTCAGGAGCAGAAAATGTGGGGAGATATTATATACACTCCAAAAGTGTTATGATCCTTACTCATCTAGTATTGTACATAGTTATTAAATATGAACTGATATTATATGAATTAACATCTATTTTCTCTGTTAATTACTAATATTTGAAATCGATTTCTCTGTATTTATTTTCCCCATTAATATCATAGTACTTATATTATTAAATATGCCCCTTACTTAATATGATTTATCTGGATATACTATTTAACCTTGGTGTGACTGAGTGAGTATAGTCAATAGGATAGGGATGTTTTCAAACATTTTCTGATAGGTAAAAAATATAATTACTGCTATGGACATATCAAAGAAAAGGCTATTCCATTACTTCAATACTGCATATTTTGACATATCTAGTGAAGATGGTGAGACCCTACCAAAACAATAAATGTTAATTTCATTTACTCATTCTGTAAAATAGGGGTGATTATGGCTTGCTGATAATGATTTTATTGAGATATCAAGACAAGTAATATACATGAAATGTTACTATTATTCAATAGCTTTTTTTTTCTTTTACCATGTACACACTGAAAATTTTACTTATGTATTATGACAAAGTGCACCATGGAACACTGATGACATAATGTCAGCACCTTTGTACTTATTTTTTTCACTGCTTGAGCGACTGTTTCCTCGAATGACATTTTTTTTTTCTTTTTCAATTCAGGACCCTGCTTAAATGACAACTGAGAGAGGGACTTCTCTGACCACTGCATGCAAAACAGCAGGCTATAATTCTCTTGATTTTTCTTCAAAGTATTTGTCCTGAAATTATCTTCTATTTCTGTATCTGATTTATTATCATGAGTTGCCCACCCTAGAACATGAGTTCTACAAGAATAGGAATATGGATACTTGTAACCATTCCATAACATCTTCAGAGCCTAGAACAGTGGCTTTCAAATAGCAGAATCATAGCAAATGTTTGTGGAATGAATGAATGAACTAAGTTTATGTACAGATATAGGAAAGTGAAAGTCACTCAGTCATATCCACCTATTTGTGACCCCCTGGACTGTAACCTGCCAGGCTCCTCTGTTCATGAAATTCTCTAGGCCAGAATACTGGAGTCAGTATATTTTTTTGCAGGTAGATTTTTTACTCTCTGAGCTATCAGAGAAATCCAAGAGTACTGGAATGGATAGCCTATTCTGTCTCCAGGGGAATCTTCCTGAGCCATGAATTGAACCAGGGTCTCCTGGATTGCAGGCAGATCCTTTAGCAGCTGAACTACCAGGGAAATCCATGNATTCTCTAGGCCAGAATACTGGAGTCAGTATATTTTTTTGCAGGTAGATTTTTTACTGTCTGAGCTATCAGAGAAATCCAAGAGTACTGGAATGGATAGCCTATTCTGTCTCCAGGGGAATCTTCCTGAGCCATTAATTGAACCAGGGTCTCCTGGATTGCAGGCAGATTCTTTAGCAGCTGAACTACCAGGGAAATCCACGTACAGCCATAGGCAAGGAATTAATAAAAATGGCACTACTACTTATATCAGCTAATGTTCTTAATTATATACCAAGAATTACATGCTTATATCAGCACACTCTCACAACAACCTGTGGGAGTAATATCATTAGCTCTGTTTTACACATGAGGAAAGTTTAGACTAGACTAGATTAAGATATTAAGTTTAAGTAGGCTCCAGGAGTTGGTGATGGACAGGGAAACCTGGTGTGCTGCAGTCCATGAGGCTGCAAAGAGTTGGACACGACTGAGCAACTGAACTTAGAACTTAGATTAAGTCATTGATTCTCAACCTTGATTAAAAATTAGAATTATTGGGTAACTCTAAATATTGGTACTTGGCTTTCAGCTTCAGAGTTCTGATTTAAGTGCAATCTCTACACTTGTTGTTCAGTTGCTCAGTTGTGTTTAATTCTTTGTGATGCCATGGACACAAAGGCACATCAGGCTTCCCTGTCCTTCACTATCTTCCAGAGCATGTCCATGATGCCATCGATGATGCCATCCAACCATCTCTTTGCCTCCTGCCCTCAATCTTTCTCAGAAACAAAAATCTCTACACTAAAAGCAACTAAACTAAAATCTCTAGGACTAGGGATAGGAATAAGCATTTGTTTTAAAGTACCCATGTGAATCTAAAGTATAATCATCATTGAGAATCTCACTGGCTTCAACAAATTTACTAAATTCTCCATGGTCACATGTTTAGGAAGTGGTGGAGTCGAAATTCAAACCCAGTTTCTCTGACTTCTACCCAATGCTTCTTCTATATTTTACACAACTACTAAGGTAGAATGTGAGCTTCCCAGGTAGTACTAGTGGTAAAGAACTCAACTGCCAATGCAGGGCATATGAGATATGGGTTCAGTCCCCAGATTGAGAAGATCCCCTGAAGAATGACATGGCAAGCCACTTCAGTAGTCTTGCCTGGAGAATCCTAGGGACAGAGGACCTGGAAGGCTACAGTCCATAGGGTCACAAAGAATCCGACATGACTGAATTGACTTATCCTGCACCCAAGCACGCAAGGTGGGATGTATGGTATTTTAGCACATTGTCACCTGCAATACGGGGCTTCCCAGATGGTGCTGGTGGTAAAGAGTCTGCCTGGCAATGCAGAAGACAGAAGAGACATGGGCTTGATCCCTGGGTCAGGATGATACCCTGGAGAATGGCATGGCAACCCACTACAGTATTCTTGCCTGGAGAATCCCATGGACAGAAGAGCCTGGTAGGCTACAGTACACAGAGTTGCAAAGACTCAGACATGATTAAGTGACTGAGCATGCTTTGAGACAATATAGACATATATCATATATCTATAATTGCATAATTTAAAGGATTGTGATGTTCTTACAACCAGTTTAGTTGTCTTAAGTGAAAAAACAAACAAAAAACAGAGAGCATTTACTGTCCCCTGTTGCTCTGTACTGTATAAAAGGCTTTNTTTTTTTTTTCTTTTTCAATTCAGGACCCTGCTTAAATGACAACTGACAGAGGGACTTCTCTGACCACTGCATGCAAAACAGCAGGCTATAATTCTCTTGATTTTTCTTCAAAGTATTTGTCCTGAAATTATCTTCTATTTCTGTATCTGATTTATTATCATGAGTTGCCCACCCTAGAACATGAGTTCTACAAGAATAGGAATATGGATACTTGTAACCATTCCATAACATCTTCAGAGCCTAGAACAGTGGCTTTCAAATAGCAGAATCATAGCAAATGTTTGTGGAATGAATGAATGAACTAAGTTTATGTACAGACATAGGAAAGTGAAAGTCACTCAGTCATATCCACCTATTTGTGACCCCCTGGACTGTAACCTGCCAGGCTCCTCTGTTCATGAAATTCTCTAGGCCAGAATACTGGAGTCAGTATATTTTTTTGCAGGTAGATTTTTTACTGTCTGAGCTATCAGAGAAATCCAAGAGTACTGGAATGGATAGCCTATTCTGTCTCCAGGGGAATCTTCCTGAGCCATTAATTGAACCAGGGTCTCCTGGATTGCAGGCAGATTCTTTAGCAGCTGAACTACCAGGGAAATCCACGTACAGCCATAGGCAAGGAATTAATAAAAATGGCACTACTACTTATATCAGCTAATGTTCTTAATTATATACCAAGAATTACATGCTTATATCAGCACACTCTCACAACAACCTGTGGGAGTAATATCATTAGCTCTGTTTTACACATGAGGAAAGTTTAGACTAGACTAGATTAAGATATTAAGTTTAAGTAGGCTCCAGGAGTTGGTGATGGACAGGGAAACCTGGTGTGCTGCAGTCCATGAGGTTGCAAAGAGTTGGACACGACTGAGCAACTGAACTTAGATTAAGTCATTGATTCTCAACCTTGATTAAAAATTAGAATTATTGGGTAACTCTAAATATTGGTACTTGGCTTTCAGCTTCAGAGTTCTGATTTAAGTGCAATCTCTACACTTGTTGTTCAGTTGCTCAGTTGTGTTTAATTCTTTGTGATGCCATGGACACAAAGGCACATCAGGCTTCCCTGTCCTTCACTATCTTCCAGAGCATGTCCATGATGCCATCGATGATGCCATCCAACCATCTCTTTGCCTCCTGCCCTCAATCTTTCTCAGAAACAAAAATCTCTACACTAAAAGCAACTAAACTAAAATCTCTAGGACTAGGGATAGGAATAAGCATTTGTTTTAAAGTACCCATGTGAATCTAAAGTATAATCATCATTGAGAATCTCACTGGCTTCAACAAATTTACTAAATTCTCCATGGTCACATGTTTAGGAAGTGGTGGAGTCGAAATTCAAACCCAGTTTCTCTGACTTCTACCCAATGCTTCTTCTATATTTTACACAACTACTAAGGTAGAATGTGAGCTTCCCAGGTAGTACTAGTGGTAAAGAACTCAACTGCCAATGCAGGGCATATGAGATATGGGTTCAGTCCCCAGATTGAGAAGATCCCCTGAAGAATGACATGGCAAGCCACTTCAGTAGTCTTGCCTGGAGAATCCTAGGGACAGAGGACCTGGAAGGCTACAGTCCATAGGGTCACAAAGAATCCGACATGACTGAATTGACTTATCCTGCACCCAAGCACGCAAGGTGGGATGTATGGTATTTTAGCACATTGTCACCTGCAATACGGGGCTTCCCAGATGGTGCTGGTGGTAAAGAGTCTGCCTGGCAATGCAGAAGACAGAAGAGACATGGGCTTGATCCCTGGGTCAGGATGATACCCTGGAGAATGGCATGGCAACCCACTACAGTATTCTTGCCTGGAGAATCCCATGGACAGAAGAGCCTGGTAGGCTACAGTACACAGAGTTGCAAAGACTCAGACATGATTAAGTGACTGAGCATGCTTTGAGACAATATAGACATATATCATATATCTATAATTGCATAATTTAAAGGATTGTGATGTTCTTACAACCAGTTTAGTTGTCTTAAGTGAAAAAACAAACAAAAAACAGAGAGCATTTACTGTCCCCTGTTGCTCTGTACTGTATAAGAGGCTTTATGGAGTACAACACAGACATAGATTCTATATGTTCTGACAATATAGGTGAAAGAACAGGCCCTTAAAACTGTTCCTTCAAAGACTATAATAATGTTTTTAAAAAGCAGAAATGTCTTACAAAAGCACTGTGCTATAACTTGATAAAACAAAATAAAGATTTCCAGTGCTGGTATACTACATTTCAAGCCAAGTCTGAAAACTTAAAAAAAAAAAAAAGTGTCTCTAGAATATAAAATTTGTTTTTATTTTTTAAAACATGATTCCACATATTTTTTATTTTTATTTTATTTTTTTTATTTTCCAAATTGTTAAGTTCTAAGAGATCATAACATCTTCAAGTGTGACAATGCTTTTAAAGATGATAGACTCAAGAGTGAGAGGTTTGCTTGTATAAGCAAGACTTTCAGCCAGATATATAGATCAAGAGAGCACCACAGCACTGCATTACACAGTGATAAATGACACAGGCTCTAAAGTGAGGAAGACGGGTACATTTACCACCACCACAAAGAAGAGTATGAAGATAAAGGAGATAAGGTAGAGAGAAATATTAGTATAGCGCCTGATTCATATTAAATATTCAACTTTGGTTGCTGTTTTAGAGTCATCATGTGCTGCTTTCTAGAATTTAAAAAAATTTGGATGCATTGGATGAATTCAAGTAGAATAATTCCACAGAGGTAAAAGTCTGGTCATCTTAGTGGCTTTTTCTAATGTATTAATTGCTATGGGAGATATCCAGGAAACTAAGTACTGCATAACTTAGTTGGAAAAGTAAAGGATTTGAATGAGAAACATTAGAAGTATTTATGATAAACTAATACTCATCAATGCTGGAATGGAATAAATATTAGCAGTTTTTGGAAGAAGAAATAATTATTTTGGTTGGAATGAAAAATAAGTTTCTTTGATAAGGAATCACTTAGAAGGCTACTGAAGTAATAAGAAAGTCTACACTTTCCATTTATTTGTACCTTCACCTATTCAATATATTTTTATATAGTGCTTACTACTTGCCATTCTGTCTTTGAAGTGCTCTGGTGATATAAAGGTAAACAAGACTCATACAACGTCTGATCACATGGAGTTTACATTCTAATAAGAGATGTCAGCAAACAAATAGTTTATTATTTATACAACATTATAAATACATGATCATTTTAGTTAATGATGTATTGCAAGGAGATACTTTTAAAATTTCATTATTATTTTATTTCCTCAGCTTTACTGAAGCATGATTGACAAATAAAAATTGCATACATTTAGGTTGTACAGGATGATTTTCAAGGTGTAAAACATGATTTAATATACATTTTGAAATAATACTGTAATGAAGCTAATAAACACATTCATCATCTCACAAAGTTACCATATGTTTTATGTGTGTGTGTGGTGAGAACATTTAAGATCTACTCTCTTAGCAACTATACAGTGTAATAATAGTTATTAAAGAGGTATTATATAAAAGTTACATAAGTATATAAGTGGAGTTAACATCACATGTGACTAATAATTATTAAACTACTATATTATTAACTATAGTCACCATACTTTACATTAGAACTTNACTGAAGATAGATGTGTATAAGAGACAGGTGTAATAATAGTTATTAAAGAGGTATTATATAAAAGTTACATAAGTATATAAGTGGAGTTAATAACATCACATGTGACTAATAATTATTAAACTACTATATTATTAACTATAGTCACCATACTTTACATTAGAACTTATATGATTGAAAAAAGTTTTTAAAGATGAAAGAGGATAATTAATATGATGTAGGAACCTCAGCAATGGTGGCGAGGGGAGTCTAAAAATAGAAATTAATGAATAAAATGAACCAAATTACAAGTGCTTTCAGAAAAATTATTCTAGAAAGGGCACACTCCAAGAATACAATCCTGAGTAGAAAATTAGTTGCTTTATTCTACAATCAAAAAAGATCACTTTTCAGAATATTGTGAATAAAGCAGAAAAGAAATGCAGAGAAAGAGGAAAGGAAAGAAAGTAAGGAATGGGCAGACATAAGATAACTGTCAAAGTTGGACCTGACCATGTCTGGCAACTGCCTGGGACTGGTGCTAAAGGAGAAAAGTTAAGGAGAAATGCCAAGAGTTCGAACCAGAATTATTTCTCCATTATGTGTCTTAGTTGCTGTCATGTCCGACTCTTTGGACACCATGGACTGTGGTCTGCCAAGCTCCTCTGTCCATGGAATTTTCCAGGCAAGTATATTGTAGTGCATTGCCAGGGGATCTTCCTGACCCAGGGACCGAGCCCAGGTCTCTTGCATTGTAGGCAGACTCTGTCTGAGCCACCAAAACATTCGAGAAAAGAAGACTGTGGAAAACCAAGGTATTTGATTTCAAACAACTCAAACTGAAGATGGTGAGATATCATAGGAGCAATCAGCTGAAGATACAGTGCTTAGATGAAAAGTCGAGGTTAGATAGGTTTTAGAAGTAAAAAACTTGCAAGTAATAAATTCCTGAAAAAGCAGAGGATACAAAACAGATGTTTAAACATCAATTACAAGTCAAAGAAAAAATAAGTGCAGAGATCACATCCATTATTGCTCATTCATTGTACTATCTGCAGAAACTAGTCTGATATGTCTGGCATATAGGATACATTAAATCAACCAATGATATATAAATATTTGTAGACATTGAGATGAGTACAATGTATTTCAGTTAGCAGTATAGAAGGAAATCACAATGCCAAGATTTAAGAAAGTAAAAGGAGCAGAGAAGTGGACTAGACATTTATCTGTCAGGCTCTGTTTTGGCTCTACTGATCACATTATCTGACTAATTCATCTTGTGTCTCATCTGATTAAGAACTGAGAAAATCTGTCATTTTGGTAAATAATCTCCCAGATTGATCTGAACATAGGTACTAGTGGATTGATATGTTACTCTCTAGGAAAGGAGATATTTTGATAGAGAATTACTGAAGATACAATACCTTTGTGTGTGTGTGTATAGGAAAAGAGGAAGTAAGAATAGATAGAAAAATGAGTGAGAAAGGCATAGTAGAGTAAGAGAGACAAATACACTCTAACTAAAACCTTAAAAGAATAATATGCAGATGCAAGAGGAAATTTTATTTCTATTATTATTGAATCTACAGGTTAAAAAACAAAAATGCTAACAAGATGGACACTGAGTGGCCTGCAATTTCAATAATTTATTTATAACAAAATGGAACATCTCAAGCAAAAATAGGTATAGCCTCCCATTCTTATATTTCCTAACCAAATCTATCCAAATACAAATATTTGAATAAATATGAATTATTTTTCTCACTATTGTGCATAAATCACATTGCAATACAATTTTAAGCAATATTCCAATATTAAATAACTTCATAAGTGTACATTCCTAAAGCACACACACACTCACACACAAATAGGAAAAAGCTATCAAGAACACAGTCACATCCTCTTTAGTGCCTAAGGATGGTGATATTGGAGAAATGATTTCAAAGAAAATGTCCTTTTTATGCTTGAAGAATTCAATTTTCCTGCCAATAATATAATTATGCTTAGTTGCTGATGGCAATGGATATCTCTTGCTTTTGCATTAATCAAATTTAGCACATGGTATGCACTACTATTTTCACTTGTCACTGTGGTTCTTAAACCCAGTTTTATGCTACCTATGAATAAAAGTCTTTTGTTAGAGATTAGTGCTCCAGTGATTATTTTGCTTTTTAACAAAGGGAAATGTTACATTTAGACTTTCTTTACTTCTTATTCTACATAATTTGAATAGTTCTTAAATGTCATAAAGCAACATAGTATACATACAACATATAATGCAACATTAAGATAAAAGTAAGTATAATTTATAACATTTATTTATATAAACATACACATAAAACACATATGTATAAATGTGTACATAAACATTGCATGTGTATGTTCATGCATACACACATACAAATATTATTAATGGTAACTGCATGCAAAATTACAGAAAAAAGGAAGAGTTTTGGTAAAATCATATTATGCCTGAGTACTATTTCATCACACATGAGATAATATGATCACTATAAGAAGATAGATCATATTTTCTTTCATAAAACATTACATCATTGGCTACTGGACAACACTGTGGGAAATCCAAGAAGACAAAACTTGAAACATTGGTTTCAATGTTTTGCATTATTATTGTGTAACATGCAAAGTTTCAATTACTAACTCTACATAAACTGAACTTGCTCTTCAAAGTGAGCAACAACATTAGTAAGATAAAGGAACTTAATTTCAATTTAACATAGACCTCACAGTTTAGATAAACATGTAACATTCTTTAAAATATCAAAATGCAAAATTTTTTAATCTTAATTCCAATGCATTATATGGTCCAAGTGTACTCTAATTCACCACTCTCATCTACCTTATAACAATCAGAACACGAATCTTAAAATCATTCTGGACTATGAAAAACCGAAGAATTTTGACTCTTCACTTACTAAACACTGATACAGAAACACACCATTCTTAGCTCTATTCTCAGATACCTGAGTAAACTGTCAATTTATCAGACTGTTTTATGTCATTTGAGAAAATACTGTATCTGATTGATCAAAAGCATATACACAAGAGATTTATATTTTACATTGATACTTAAAGCAATGATTTTTCTAAGCCTTTTAGTCTTTAAAATTCTTTTAAAAAATCACTAAAGATCTCTTACTATGTATTTTTCTTCATCCATACTCAACCCAAAATTTTGCTCAATTGTCTATTGGATCTATATCTATGTTTACATTTATGGATAAATATTCTGATCAACTTCAACATTTAAAACAATTACTGGCTGATATTCATTTCATTGATCAGCATACCTTGCATTAGATATAGAAAGCTGTAATGTTTACTGAAATAAGTTATAGTAACTCCATATTTGTAGCTATTTTCTATTTTGTCTCAAATGATACCAGTGGCTACAGCTTTCAAATTACTGCATTAGTAACACTTTCTATGCCTATGGATTAGAAAATGATCAATCCACTTAAGAGCTATTACATAGTCATGGTCCATGACTCACAGCAGGTGGCTGAGGAGAAATTTAGTGCCCTCAGGATCAAGGAAGTTTTTTTCTCAACTGTTTTTAAGAGACAATTCTCCATGGGTCTCTTACAGATCTGCATTTCCTGCATGTGGAACCATTTGTTCTGGACTATTTTAGAATGCTTATATAGCAAGACAGTCTTAGGAGGGAGACCGTGTCTCTCATATGATGAGTTCCTTACAATTTTTGAAGACAGGTATATATCTCTCTCCAAGGCAATGGGGCTTAACAATTGCCCTTTTTAAAAGACTAGAATTCCCTAAACTCGTTGTTCCTCCTTTGTAATGCACACCATGTGCAGCTGATATCTTGTCCTCTTCATTGGGGCATATGGAAATTGAGGCTCAAGGAAGTGGCATGAAAGCTGATATTTTAGGTATCCTCATGGTTACGAGCAATAAACTGTGGCACAGGCATCATTTGACTTCTGCCACCATCCATGAATCTGTGGAAGTCTAACTTTTTTTTAATTTGCAAGTATGGCAAAATCTCAGATCTTTCTTTGATAGTTTGGGCTCTGAAGATGAGATGCTGACAAAGAAAAGGCTTTCTAGAAAAAGAAGCATGACAGGTAAGAAGTCTCTAGGAATCAATAGCAAACAAACTGATCAAACTGAATGGTCAACTGGGTAATAAACTGTCATCTATTTTATCATCTGTTAATGAGGAGGCATTGGGGAGGGGTCTGTAGTTTGCATACTGTAGAATAAGATCAAAGACAGCTGTGCTAATAGAATGCTGGTATGTGAACTCTCTTCTACATAGGGAAATTTCTCAAGAGTCTGGCAGTTATTCTCAGGTGCACATCATACTAACGCCTATTATTAACATTTGTATTCGGAGGAGGGGACAGAAATTGCTACCCATTTTCAGAGACGTTTTAGAGATTATTACACTGAGTTAAATAGGTGAATTTATGACAACTAAAGGAAGAAAACTGGAGAAAGAGATGGCAGTCCACTTCAGTATTCTTGCCTGGGAAATTCCATGGACAGATGAACCTTGAGGCTACAGTCCACGGGGTTGCAGAAAGCTGGACACCACTGAGTGACTGAGCACATGCACGGACATGCACACACACACACACACACAGAAAGAAACCAGACTGATTGATAGAACTTTGGTTCACTTCAGAGGTAAGAGGGCAGGGGGAATAATGCTTGATAAGGAAGAATGACAATGGCAGGACCATCTAATGACTTACACTCTTCTGCAATGCATAATGCCAATCACAGATTTGGAGATAACTTTAAAAACAGTGTCAGACTTTATTTTGGGAGGCTCCAAAATCACTGCAGATGGTGATTGCACCATGAAATTAAAAGACGTTTACTCCTTGCAAGGAAAGTTATGAACAGTAGAGTTGGTCATACAGCTCTATGCGGAGAAGGCAATGGCAAACCACTCCAGTACTCTTGCCTGGAAAATTCCATGGACGGAGAAGCCTGGTGGGCTGCAGTAAATGGAGTCGCTGGGAGTCGGACACGACTGAGCGACTTCACTTTCACTTTTTACTTTCATGCATTGGAGAAGGAAATGGCAACCCACTCCAGTGTTCTTGCCTGGAGAATCCCAGGGACGAGGGAGTCTGGTGGGCTGCCGTCCCTGGGGTCGCACAGAGTCGGACATGACTGAAGTGACTTAGCAGACTTAGCAGAGTTCACAATGGACAATGGAAGCTAATGTGATCTTGTGAGAAGGCCGCCTTGGGCCAATTCATCATACTGTTGTTGAGGATTCTACTGATCAATACGTATAGTGCTGATTTGTTAAATGCTTATGCTATTAATGCCCATAAATGCCAGAGGGGATTCTCCCAATTAGGAAGATCATTACTTACAAACATATCATAAACTTTCATCCAAAAAAACTTAATGACTCTTTTAAAGTTACCATAGACTATAAACCACGAGACACTGGAACATATCTATGGACATTTAAAAAAAAGCAAAATTGTCATGGCCTAAACGTATTGAAATCATACAGAGTATATTCTTTTATTACTGTGAAATTATGTCAGAAATCAATATCAAAATATATTTGAAAATAAACCACATATTTCCAAGTACAGTGTAACATTTACCAAGAGAAATCTTTGACTTAGACATTAAAAACCTCAGTAAAATTAAAAGACTGAATAAACACAGAGGCTGATTGCAGAGAAGAGTGTACAATATCAAAATGAGAAATTAATATTAAAGATACTTAAAAGATCCCATGTATTTGTAAATTAAGTGTCCACTTTTAAATGATGGGTGTATCTAACAAGCCATAACAAATGAAATTAGGAAATAATTGTAACAGAATAAAAATGAAGAGAATTCATCAGAGTTTCTTGCATGCATCTGAAGCTGTTCAATGCAACTAAATAAAATGTGGAATCTTGAATAAAGTATGAAAACAAAAAATGGGCATAAAATTTTATGCAATTTGAATGAGATCTGTACTTTAGCTA
>SJYW01036857.1:0-48088 GCA_006410735.1 Raphicerus campestris
AACTGAGAACTCCTCCAAATCACTTTAGTTTTTCTGAACCCAGCCATGGCTGGAGCCATTTCATTTATATTTATAGCTAAATTCCAACTGCATATACTCCATACATGATTAATTCACAGATGAAGGGCTCTGAAGTTTGAACGTTCTCAGTAAGTACAAAGCAGGGCAGAGTTTAAAAATGGGAGCTGAAGCCAATAATTTGAATTTATTAAAAAAAAAATCAGAAATCACAGACAGTCTCTGGTTTAAAAATTTATGATCCCTTAGAAAACTACTTTTTTATGTAGAAAAGGAAAATATTAATCTTATGTTAACTAGGCAATGGCAAGAAGCCAAGTCTCAGCTTCAAACTTTCTTTCTTTGTATCTTCCCTTGGCATTATCCTAGTGGGAACGTTACCCAGAACTCTCTGCTGTCGGATGACTATAATATTTGGCCTTCAGAGTGAACTGATACAAGAACTGCAGGTCTAGCTAGGTTTATACTGGGAATGAAAGACTTCCGCTCGTCATGATGAAGTATATGTTTGACCAAAATGTTCCCTGTAAAATATACGACCAAAGACTAATTGCATTCACATATTATAAACTTTTCACTTTCCTTAGTTTTCTGAAGACATGGAAAGGTTGGCATATGTTTTAAAAGAAGAAGAAGAAAAGAAAATGTTTAGGGACTTCCCTGGGAGTCCAGTGGCTAAGAACCCGCCTGCTAATGTAAGGGACATGGGTTCAGTTCCTAGTCCAGAAACTGAGATCCCGCATGTCTTGGGGCCACTGAGCCGGTGCACCACAAGCCTGAGTCTACGCTCTGCAGTGAGAGAAGCAACTGACCACAATGAGAAACCTGTGGTCTTTTCTACTGGAAACCTTCATGCAGCGGTGAGGACCCAGCACAGCCAAAAACAAATAACTTTAGAAACAAGTGTTTAACAGATTTCCCTCATGCAAAGGGCAGACAAAGCATAACGCATCTGCATTTGCTAGAATAAGTCAGTCNGCTGAGCCGGTGCACCACAAGCCTGAGTCTACGCTCTGCAATGTGAGAAGCAACTGACCACAGTGAAAAACCTGTGGTCTTTTCTAGTGGAAACCTTCATGCAGCGGTGAGGACCCAGCACAGCCAAAAACAAATAACTTTAGAAACAAGCGTTTAACAGATTTCCCTCATGCAAAGGGCAGACAAAGCATAACGCATCTGCATTTGCTAGAATAAGTCAGTCTAAGGCGTGCCTCCTTCACTCTGCTTTTATTGTATGTGCATTAAGACCTACGAAGAAATCATGGGAGCAGCTGCAGACCCAGACTGCCCAGGTCTTAGCTCTACCACTCACTAACACTTTTAAATTTGGTGCCTCAGTTTCCTCATCTGTAAAATGGGATGTACTTACTGCAAAGGGCTTATAACGGTGCTTTGCATATAGAAAACACTGAATCAGAATTCACCTCTTCTTTTTCTCATCACTGCTACTAGAACTGAAGAGAGCAGCATAAGATACAGAAAATTAAACTAATTAATGAATGCCGTGCCATCAAAGTGCCTGGGAGGTGAGGGTTATTTGCAACAGTACTTCAAGGGATTTATAGAGCTGGTGGCTGTAACAGGAAAAATATCTGTGGTAAAGAATGCTTATCTTTTCCCTTTATCCTGCAGATGCCTGACTGGGAGTGTGTTGGGGGGTGTCTCACTTTGTCCCCATTTCTGCTCGCAAGTGTGACTCTTGTCCTGGTTCTTTCTGAAACTGCTTGTCAACAGAGGTAAAACCATGCTTCCTCTGAGTGAAAGTTTTTCTTCTCTTTAATCAAGTGAAGAAATGTTTAGAAGTACAATCTCGGGAACCAGCACGTCTAATTTCCAATCCTGGGGCCACCACTCTCATATGCCGTGTGACCCTAGGCAAGTTTGCTGATCTCTCTGTGTCAGATTCCTGCTTCTGTACAAGAGAGATGATGGACGAAGAAACGGGAAGCTTCAAAGACATACACACACTAAGCACTCAGAACTGGGCCTGTGATAGAGTCGACGCTCAGCAGCACATTTGCTATTATTATGATCATAAACCTTCACNGTCAGATTCCTGTTTCTGTACAAGAGAGATGATGGACGAAGAAACGGGAAGCTTCAAAGACATACACACACTAAGCACTCAGAACTGGGCCTGTGATAGAGTCGACGCTCAGCAGCACATTTGCTATTATTATGATCATAAACCTTCACATCTTGACAGTTTGCTTAGTGGAATTTTTTCATTCATCCAGTAAACATTTATTGAGGGTTAACCATATGGTGGGGTTCATGCTGTGTGCTAGGGTTGCAAAGAATCTAAATTCAGGACAGTTTCGCTAAGATTATGTTCGGAAGACAAAAAATATTTCCCAATTCTTTCACTAATAAAATTAGTCATTAGCACAATTTAAAAGTAATATGTTCTAGAACTCTCCGTATAACATTTAGTTACTGTAAACATTTGTCTATGTTTTAAAATACAAACAAACAAAAAAAGAACACAAAAATCATGTTTTAAAATACCAGTGGGCTTCCCTGGCGGCTCAGCTGGTAAAGAATCCGCCTGCAGTGCAGGAGTCCTGGGGTCGATCCCTGGATTGGGAAGATCCCCTGGAGAAGGGAAAGGCTACCCACTCCAGTATTCTGGCCTGGAGAATTCCACGGGCTGTAGAGTCCGTGGGGTCGCAGAGAGTCGGACACGACTGAGAGACTTTCACTTAAAATGCCAAACCTGCCATGTATAGCAACAGTTGCTATCTTCCTTTTAGCACTGAGTTATGACATCTCTTTGCAAGTGGACACACCGAAAGATCCCGAGGTTTTCAGAGTCATCTCAAAGGTGGCGCCTCCTGCTATCTGAATGCATATGTTCCTACAACATTGTCATGTAAATGTCCACACTCTTTATTCTTACAAGACACACTTTCCACTCAGTTCAAAGCTGTGCTCCCCACATCAATGTATAAAATCCCTTCTGGAAGCTCTAATTCCTTCGTTCCTATTTATGGGCCACCACATTCATGGGTAATTCGTTTTTGCCAACTTTCCTCCCACGTTTTTCCTGTGCCCCTGTACCTTCCAAGTGTCATAAATTCACTCTGTCAACTTAGTTGAAATCAGCTCACATTTTCTCTGGAGACTTTGGGATAATTTTTCTTCCTGTGTTGTTACAAAGATTTGAGAATGACTATGTTATCTGGGGGTTATCCCTGATGGCTCAGTGGTAAAGAATCCACCTGCAATGCAGGAGATGTAGGAGATGTGGGTTTGATCCCTGGGTCGGGAAGATCCCCTGCAGGAGGGCATGGCAACCCACTCCAGTGTTCTTGCCTGGAGAGTCCCATGGACAGAGGAGCCTGGTGGGCTACAGGCCATTGGGTCTCAAAGAGCTGGACATGGCTGAAGCTACCAAGTACACACCCACATGTTATCAAGGTCTTAGAAGGATACACATTTTCTTTTTAATTCCCCACCAGGCCTCAGATATTCATCCCTCCCATGACTTTAGATTCCACTCTGTGCCAGGCACTTGCCTTGTGGTGGTGGTGATGGGAAAGGTAAGATTAGCATTAGATGTGACGGCTCCTAAGACAAGTGCCAACTTCACTGGGACTTGGTCCCAGCCTCAATATGGGTGCTAATCAGTTGCGTATTTTAAGCACAACTATTTGCTATTACTTAAGTCAATAGCTTTCGTGAGTAAATCAAAATGTTTTGAGGTTTCCATAACTCTCTTGACTGTTGAAGAATTGATGTCTTCAAATTGTGGTGCTGGAGAAGACTCTTAGGAGTCACTTGGGTAGAAGGAGTTCAAATCAGTCAATCCTGATTGAAGAAAATCAATCAGGATTGATAAGAAAACCAATATTCAGGGTTGAAGAAAACCAATATTCAGGTTGATTTTCTTCAACCCTGAATATTCATTGGAAGGTGATGTTGAAGCTGAAGCTCCAAAACTTTGGCTACCTGATGCAAAGAGCAGACATTGGAAAAGACCCTGATGCTGGGAAAGATTGAAGGCAGGAGGAGAGGGGTTGGCAGAGGGTGAGATGGTTAGAGAGCATCCCTGACTCGATGGACATGAATTTGAGCAAACTCTGGGAGATAATGGAGAACGGAGGAGCCTGGCAGGCTGCAGTCCATGGGATTTCAAAGAGCTGGACAGGACTTAGCGGCTGAACAATACATGCCCAAAGCATCTGAAACTAACGAACCTTGAAGAAATGAAATACCCTCGTCAGAACTAAAAAGCCACTTCGACTGGTTGATCCCAGGACCAAGAATAAGAACATCAAGTCTGAGCCCAAAGATATTGCTATGTTGCTGAGTGAGAAGCCGTATATATATAATGGCCAGGCTGGTAAAATTTTCATACCACCTCACCCCAATCACTTCCGGTGGGGAGCTGCTGAGGGTGGAGCGGACCTCACAGACACATATCTGGCAGAGATGCTGAGCTGCCAGACCCAGGTACCACTTTGGGAGTGTCCCCAAAGCCCTGCTGTCTGGGCTTTAGGAAAGAAGAAACAGCTTTAAGGAAGCCATACTCCAACGCTCCAGGTGTGGAACAAGAAGCCTCAGGAAGCCCCACTTTTCAAGGGAGCGGGCAACTCCTGTGGCGCTTGCTATTCAGGCATTCACACAGCTCCCCCGAGGACACGGCTTTTATTTTTAGAGGAGCCTCCATTTGCTGACTGCCTTGCAGGGAACACTCAGGAGGCGCTATTAGCAGTCACTTGTTTCAGTAAACACTGAATGTAACATATGCCTCTCAAGTAATGTGTATCCAAACATACAATTTACAAATAATTAACATCATGTTAATTAGTCACATTAATTTATGCCACTTTGTGGAATTATTTCCTCAGAGTGTTTAGGAACACTGCCAGGAGCTTGAGCCAAACAGTGTGGAAATGTGCTTGAAGTTAACGCTGGGGAGTGGCTGTGAGACACAGCTTGAGTTGCTAGTGCCCGGGGCCCTGCAGCGGATCGGAAATGAACTGCCTCTGGTCGTCCTGCATCGTGAAAACTCAGTCCTGCGGGCGCCCTCTCACCTTTCCTGACTCACACCTTCTTTTTCATTCTTAGTTTTTTGCTGATTGTGGCTGAGTGCCCCCTGTCCCCACCATAAGAAAACAAAACAAAACAAAAAAACTTGAAAACCAACACCGGCAGATACACACAGGTGGGACGCAGCAAGCCCCCCGGGTGTCTTACAGCGGTGGTGTTCTGCCCGCCACTGGGCTTGGCGATGAAAACATCAGCGCAAACCAAACCTGGGACTTACGTCCTGCAAACAAAAGCTCTAAGACTGTGGCCTGGCAAAAACATAGTATTAATATTCCAAATAAAGGGGCATCCCTGTAAAGTCTTCACCAGATGTGTATAAGAGACAGACTTTAGATTCCACTCTGTGCCAGGCACTTGCCTTGTGGTGGTGGTGATAGGAAAGGTAAGATTAGCATTAGATGTGACGGCTCCTAAGACAAGTGCCAACTTCACTGGGACTTGGTCCCAGCCTCAATATGGGTGCTAATCAGTTGTGTATTTTAAGCACAACTATTTGCTATTACTTAAGTCAATAGCTTTCGTGAGTAAATCAAAATGTTTTGAGGTTTCCATAACTCTCTTCACTGTTGAAGAATTGATGTCTTCAAATTGTGGTGCTGGAGAAGACTCTTAGGAGTCACTTGGGTAGAAGGAGTTCAAATCAGTCAATCCTGATTGAAGAAAATCAATCAGGATTGATAAGAAAACCAATATTCAGGGTTGAAGAAAACCAATATTCAGGTTGATTTTCTTCAACCCTGAATATTCATTGGAAGGTGATGTTGAAGCTGAAGCTCCAAAACTTTGGCTACCTGATGCAAAGAGCAGACATTGGAAAAGACCCTGATGCTGGGAAAGATTGAAGGNGATGGAATTTGGAACTCTTCCTTGAATTTCACAGTATTAATTCTGGAAAGCCCCAGACAAGCCTTGGAATGTCCTCTGTTTGGGGTGATCCCTAAAGGGCTGATGATTCCAAATGAATGCTGCACAGCAATACTAAAATTCTATGATTGAGTTATACTCCCAAGGTCCAAATATGAGCACAAAGAACTTTACGAAAATTTAATGCAGACAAGCATTTGAGTGTGAGAATACTGACCAACATGTGAACGTTATGGAGAAGAGAAGGAATAGGAATCCAGGAATCTCTCTTGAAACACTGTACATGAGTGAAAACAAGGTCAACATGATGCCTGCTCTCTAAATCCCTGCTTTATCTCCGTAGTTGCAGAATAGGTCATTGCAAGCTGCCTTACTTCATTCAAATAGTGAGAAGCTGAGAGTAAGTCGGCAGCAAAACGATGGAGCATCTAGAGGGCCAATGAGGAGGTGGGTAAGCTGTTATTAATAGCACTCAGCATCATTCTGGTCCTCAGGGAGTTTAATAATCTAGCGGGAGCCGCAGTTGTGCTCCTACACACATATATATAAATATATATATACATTTATATATATATATAATTTTAATGCCAGTAAGGTACTGGGTTGGCAAAAAAAATCATTCAGGTTTTTCCATAAGATGTAATGGAAAAATTCATATGAAATTTTTGGGTAGCCCAATGTGCTATAACTGTAAAAAATGAGGCTCAAAAATGTATTGTGGGACCGAGAGGAAGCCATGATCCACTCAGAAAGTTAGAGACATTTAGCTCAGAGCAAGTTCCTTTCTTGATATCTCACCCCTGCTGCCTAAAGAGATGCATTCTGAGCTTTATTTCCATGTGAACATATGGATATGCAAAAATAGAGGGTATTTTTCCCCATGAGAAACCCTCGATTCATTGGTATGAGAACCACATTTAATCTATAACTTCCCCCAGTCTTGATTAATAACAATATATTTTAAGTGTTGCTTTTAAAATTTTATTTAGGGCCTATTTGATTCACTTTAACCTCAATTCAATTTGGTTCTCTTTAATATTTATCCAATAATGTTTCAGAATCCCAAAGAAGTGAATACATGAAAGTTGTTCCCTAATGTCCAGGAAACCACTGAGAATATAAAAGCGGCAAAAAATCATCCTAGGGTTTAAGGACGTTCAGAAACTTCAAAGAGATTCGAATGAAATCTGCACCTATTTTGCCCAATCTGAAATTGCGCTCGGCAGGAGAAGCACTTCTCCCCGTGTGCAGATATCAGAAAATGCATTTGAAAAAAATAGATCCATATTTTAATTAAAAGGGGCCGTTCTGAGCCCAGCATGTGGAAGCATGGCATTAATATTTGTGACACCAGCCACGGGGGATGGGGTTGCAAAGAGGGTCTTGCCTCAGCAGCAGGAAGTCAAAGTGGATCCTTCTTGAAACCCAAGTCTCGCAGACATTAAGGGGTTTGTTCTTGCTTTAAAGTGCTCCCCAAGGACAAGGCATAGTGTTGGCAGGTCCAGAGAACCATTAGGAGGGCTATGGTGGGATCAAAGTTTAAGCAGGATAGTGCTTCTACAGAACAAAAATGTGATGGACGTAGATGAGTGAGNATTTATATATATATATAATTTTAATGCCAGTAAGGTACTGGGTTGGCAAAAAAAATCATTCAGGTTTTTCCATAAGATGTAATGGAAAAATTCATATGAAATTTTTGGGTAGCCCAATGTGCTATAACTGTAAAAAATGAGGCTCAAAAATGTATTGTGGGACCGAGAGGAAGCCATGATCCACTCAGAAAGTTAGAGACATTTAGCTCAGAGCAAGTTCCTTTCTTGATATCTCACCCCTGCTGCCTAAAGAGATGCATTCTGAGCTTTATTTCCATGTGAACATATGGATATGCAAAAATAGAGGGTATTTTTCCCCATGAGAAACCCTCGATTCATTGGTATGAGAACCACATTTAATCTATAACTTCCCCCAGTCTTGATTAATAACAATATATTTTAAGTGTTGCTTTTAAAATTTTATTTAGGGCCTATTTGATTCACTTTAACCTCAATTCAATTTGGTTCTCTTTAATATTTATCCAATAATGTTTCAGAATCCCAAAGAAGTGAATACATGAAAGTTGTTCCCTAATGTCCAGGAAACCACTGAGAATATAAAAGCGGCAAAAAATCATCCTAGGGTTTAAGGACGTTCAGAAACTTCAAAGAGATTCGAATGAAATCTGCACCTATTTTGCCCAATCTGAAATTGCGCTCGGCAGGAGAAGCACTTCTCCCCGTGTGCAGATATCAGAAAATGCATTTGAAAAAAATAGATCCATATTTTAATTAAAAGGGGCCGTTCTGAGCCCAGCATGTGGAAGCATGGCATTAATATTTGTGACACCAGCCACGGGGGATGGGGTTGCAAAGAGGGTCTTGCCTCAGCAGCAGGAAGTCAAAGTGGATCCTTCTTGAAACCCAAGTCTCGCAGACATTAAGGGGTTTGTTCTTGCTTTAAAGTGCTCCCCAAGGACAAGGCATAGTGTTGGCAGGTCCAGAGAACCATTAGGAGGGCTATGGTGGGATCAAAGTTTAAGCAGGATAGTGCTTCTACAGAACAAAAATGTGATGGACGTAGATGAGTGAAGAGTCTGTGCTTGGGTGTGTGTGTGTGTGAGCGACAGCCAATGACTCTGCCTATCAAGCAAACACAAGAATAAGTGTCAATTCCCAGTTACACAAATTTTAAAATGAGTATAATTTGCTCAACAGACTTCAGAAATGTGACGGTCTACTGAATACCGATGGTGTTTACTGGCATGATTTGTTCGATGGAGCATGACAGCCTTCCAACAGCCCCCTAGTTGGCATTTAACAAAAATGCACATATTCTGCCAACTTTCGGCAGCCACTCCTCAAAGCTGTGATGTGGACATCAGCCATCAGGGCTGGTAGCCAGTCCCGGCCCACTCAAGGCTGCCAGGCTTATGAATATGTATGTTTAAAATGGAACAGGTAAAAGAAAGTCACATTTGTGTGCATGAGACAATTTTTCTATGTCAAATGGACCATTTCCTTCTCATAAAGAAAATACTCATCGGTCTGTGTGTAAAACAGCTTTTAAATGCAACCTGGCTCTTACGTGCTTGGCATCATGTGGCCTCGACTTGTTTGTTAATGGAATGCTCTCGCAAGCCCCAGGAGTTCAGTTTTGAGTCCCACGGGATGGGAAAGCAGAGAGTGTGGCATTTACAGCCCCTATTACCCAATGCCTTCTCTGGTCAGAGGGGAACAGTCCAGGAGAGGTAAGGGCAGGGCCTCTCAGCTTAGAATCTTACTGGGGTTGCATGTTCAACATGGCAGGCGCCAGTGAGTCATCATAGGTGGCTGGTGAGGACTTGAAATGTGGCTGGGGAGACCAGGGAACTGAAATTTTTGTTTAAACTTAACTGATGCAGAGTTAAATTTAAACATTTAAGCAGTGCAAAATGCCTTTCCATCAAGCATGGCTATGATGCTGGAATGATCCATTTCCATCCATGTAGCTATTGTATCACACAAGATAATAGAGACATTTCATAGCTGAGAGAGTGGGGCACATGTGTTATTTCTGTGATGCTACCACACACTGTGTGTTCATTCCTGTCCACACACTGATTCAGCTTGAATGGTTTTCCTTTGCAACAGACAGCATTATAATATGTTTATTTAAATATTTTATGCAGACAGCATAAATAACAGGGATTTCTACATAAATCATAATTGAGAATTAAAATAATGGTGCTAGTTGTAAATCATTACATTAATTTCCAGGTAAAACAAATGAGTAGAGACAGATTTTAAAGCGTATAAGCTGATGCAAAATCTAGGGGCAAATTACAAACCACTTCTACAACCAGAAAAGTTAAGACAAAATAGACTAAAAAAATATTAAAAAATCCCCCCCCGCCCGCTTTAGACTAAAAAAAGGAATACCACAAATTTTGAGGTATGTTGACTGAGATTTACTGCAGCAGAAAAGAACAAAGCTGATTGTTGTGTAAAAGTTAAATGTAATAAAATGGGCAATATAAAAAGACATTTTCAGGAAATATCAGTAATTTTGAAAGGATCTCCCCCCTCTAAAACGTGAACCAAAAACGTTGCTATTAGAAAAGATGGTTCCTAGAAAATTTAAAATTACACTTATAATTGGTGTGCTCTATAAGTTAGACAGTGTCATGGGGCTGGTACACACTCAGTCTTCAAAGTCTGTCCTGAATCTGCTTCCATAGCCATTGCCATCCCACAGGTGTTGTTACGAGGAAGAACTGACTCCACATTGGGTCTGTTTCTTTTACTTTTGCTTCTGGATGCTTTTGTTCACTAGCAGGATAATGTCCACACATTAGCCTGCCTTGGGGAAACTTAACCCACTGCCTGAAAGTTAAACCAAACTGCCTTTGTTCAAGACCCTGTCCACCAGTGAGTGGCTACAGGAAGGAAGAAATAACATCTCTTCCCTGATGTTGGCCATTTCAGGAGATATTTGTATGACTGATGGCCTTTTTACTTTACTTCCTCACCTTTTCTCCCTCTCTGTTCTATAAAAGAAAGTGGCATCTAGAGAGCGATGACAAGATAGTTATTTTGAGACATTAGTCTGCCCTCTTCTCAATCTGCCGGCTCTCTGAATAAAGTCACATTCCTTGTCTCAACCCCTTGTCTCTCAGTTAATTGGCCAACAGGTAAAGAAACTGCCACGAATTCACCTGCAATGCAGGAGACTTGGGTTACATCCTGGGTTGGGAAGATCCCCTGGAGGATGGCATGGCAACCCACTCCAATATTCTTGCCTAGAGAATCCCATGGACAGAGAAGCCTGGTGGGCTACAGGCCATATGGTCCTAAAGAGTTGGACACAACTGAAGCGGCTGAGCACGCACGCATGCACACAGCAAGCAGAGTGAGCTCAGACTTGGTAGCAGCGTCCCCCACCCCCCCTCACTTGCCCTAAGCTGGAGACCACCTCACTGGCCTTCTGGCTTCTCTCTTGCCTCCTTGTAACCCATTCTTCTCCACATTGTGATCAATGAGATTTTTTAAAAATGGAAATCAGTTTTCTCATTCCCACCACACTCAGAAAACACACAAGACCCACGACAAAGCCTACAGGCCTTGAATAAACGGTCAGTGTCATTTCTAACTGCCTTTCTCCCTGCATCCTCCAACCACACTGGCCTTCCTTCTGCTTCTTGGAAGGTATCCCAGCTTGTTCCCATTTCAAGGCCTTCGGACCCACTGTCCCTTTGTCTGAAGCCCTCTATCCCCAGCTCTGTATATACATCGCTGATTAAGTAAATAAAAGGGATGTCAGGGGAAGAGTGAATTGGGTTAGACATTGGAATTTCCTCCATCCATTTCTTGTCATAGGCATTCATGCATTATTTCAACAAACAAACATTACTTAATTCCCGCACTTTGCCAGGCACTAGTTAAGAGTTGGGAAGCCAGATGTTTTTCTTAGAAAAATGTCTCTCTATAGGGGAGGAAAAAAGGGGGGAAAATGGCTTCTGTTTGTGTCTTCTGTTTCCCTAAATTTTAGGGAGACTAAATTTATCTACAGCAAAGTCATTCCAATGATGTTATGTTATCAGTACATGGAACAAAACAAAGCAAAAACTAGGGCTCGTAAGCAGAATATGAAAAGTTAGTGATGTTATGAGTCTCAGCCCAGGATGAAAACAGAAAGCAGAAAGGGCAATCTGATCAACGGATGGGAGATGTCAGCAGGGCAGGTTCCTCTTGGGCAGGGGCCATATCTTATTACATTTTGTGTTCTCCATGCCAGATCTGCGGTAGGAATTCAATAAACTCCTGCTCAATTGAAATCATCACTTACAATAGGCCTTAATAAGACTGTGAATTCCTTGAAGGCAGGAACTGTGGTGGTCAGTCTCTGCATCCTGGAGGCCTTCCTTTTAGGTACCCAGAGTCTCTGCAATTGCTTATCTGCATCGTGGCGAAAACCTCAAGTCTTGAACCTATCAGGCAGGTGACAGAAGGTGTGAAAAGCAAGCCAGGTGTGAGACATCAGAGAGGGATGGGAATCGGGAAACTGGGCAAGGCGCCCCATCTACAGGGCCCCGGTCTGTCACCAGATCTTCTGATTCTCTGTTTCTTTCAAACGCCTGCAATTTAGGCTTTTACTTGAAACCTCCAATTTCTAAAAATTGGCAATTATTTCAGAATGTCCGAAAGGACCTCGCCAACGGACACATAGGCAGGCCACTGTGGGCTCCTTGGGTGGTCCGACTGTGATCCTGGTCCTGGTGCTATGAAAAAAGGGAACAGGAATAAACACTTGCTAGTATCCATCCATGTAGCAAGTCCTGCCCAAGGACCTTTTTTTTCCTTATCTCCTTCTGTCTTCCAGCTGCCTGAAAACCGCATCTCATTAGCTCTCTTTACAGCAGAGAAGAGTAGGACACAGAGGGGTTAAGCATCATGTTGGCCCAAAAGTTCATTCGTTTATGCTTGGAAGGGGGAAGGCTGGGGGGAGGGGATAGTTAGGGAGTTTGGGATGGACATGCACACTCTGCTATATTCAAAATGGATAACCAACAAAGACCTGCTGTATAGCACAAGGAACTCTGCTCAACATTATGTGGCTGCTGGATGGGAAGAGAGTTTGGGAGAGAATGGATGCCTGTATATGTATGGCTAAGTCCCTTTGCTGTGCACCTGAAACATTGTTTTTGAATTAGCTATACCCCAATACATGTGAAGAGTTGACTCGTTGGAAAAGACTCTGATGCTGGGAGGGATTCGGGGCAGGAGGAGAAGGGGATGACAGAGGATGAGTTGGCTGGATAGCAACACTTACTTGATGGACGTGAGTCTGAGTGAACTCCGGGAGTTGGTGATGGACAGGGAGGCCTGGCATGCTACGATTCATGGGGTTGCAAAGACTCAGACACAACTGAGCGACTGAACTGAACTGAATACCCCAATACAAGACTAAGAAAATTTAAAAAAAGAAAAAGCTTGTTCTGATTCCCCAAACGAATCTTTTTGGCCAACCCAGTAATTCACCCAAGGTCACACAACCAGTAAGTTGGTGTGGCAGGGGCTGAAAATCAAAGCCATTGATCTTTGCAATACACTGATTTTCCTTCTAACTTTCTAATTACAGATACCACAGTGGTTCTTAAACAAAGAGAGGGGGAAAAAAAATTCTCTTTCTAAAAGGCCCACCAAATTGGCTTGAATTTTAGGATGGGGTCATATTTTAAACATGACCAGGAGCCCCAGCCAGACAACACCCTCCAAAGACATGTCCTGAACTATGTCAAGGCTCTGCCGTACCTTTCTCAAGCACAGCCAAGAGTGCGCGGAAGGACCTAAACTGCACAGAGAAGGTCTGAGATACACGTGGCAGTTTGATCACTCTCTCTTTGGTTTTTGCAGAGTTCATTCTGCAGACATGTGTTTCTGCTTAGAAATGCACAGAGGTGGATAAATCACTGGATTGGCGTCTCTGGAGCCAGCTCCATTAACTTTCCTGGCATGATCTCACCACTTAAGTCAACATGACTTAAGAGTTTATATAACATTTTATTAGGCTTTAATTCCATACTTTTCCTGAATTTCAATGTTCATCTGTTGGCTAGAAAAGAAATGCTACTCGCGACTCAAAAACCGAAGTTTTCTACCTTTGTTATTAATTAATTTCTTTGGTCAATTTGAAGTAGTCAGGAGGGAGAGAGTTATGAACACTTTTTAAGAAAAAAATCATATATATATTATATAATATTCATACACACATACATGCATGTGTTTAGAATGTGACAATATAATTAGACTTCTGAGATGAGTAAATGGAGAGAAGCTTAAAGTTCAATGTGAAAAATAAAACTGGGGTGGGAAATGGGAGGCAGGAGGGGGTTTCAAGAGGGAGGGGACATATGCATACCTATGGCTGATCCATGTTGATGTATGGCAGAAACCATTACAATACTGTAAAGTAATTAAAAATTTAAAAAATTAAAAAAAATGAAATAGGATCGTTTTACTGTGATTGTATTCTTGGGTTTCCCTTGTGGTTGGTAAAGAATCTGCCTGCAATGCAGAAGCCCTGAGTTCAGTCCCTGGGTTGGAAAGATCCCCTGGAGAAGGGAAAGGTTACCCACTCCAGTCTTCTGGCCTGGAGAATTCCATGGACTCTATAGTCCATGGGGTTGCAAAGAGTTGGACACGACTGACTGACTTTCACTTCACTTCGCCTGTGTCAGGTGATCTCGTGACTCTGCTGATTATATTTGACTAACTCTGTCTTCTGACTTGTAACCTCTTTTTTTAAAACCAGACTTTTAGTAACTATGTAGCTCAGAGTTTTCATTTAAGGAGAAAAGGAGATAGTGTGACCCAAACTAGGCTTCCGTGGTGTCTCAGTCGATAAAGAATCTGCCTGCAACGTGGAATACCTGGGTTTGATACCTGGGTTGGGAAGATCCCCAGGAGGTGGGCATGGCAACCCACTCCAGGATTCTTGCCTGGAGAATCCCAAGGACAGAGGAGTCTGGTGAGCTACAGTCCATGGGGCTGCAAAGAGCCAGACACGACTGAGTGACTAAGCACACACGTGGCCAGAACTCAACGGAAATGCATCTTTTGGACAGAATCGTTAGATGAGTGGACCTCAACAGTTGAGAATTTTGCGCCTTGGGGGACAATTAGTGATGTCTGAAGACATTTTTGGTGGTCAAGATTTGGCGGTGTTACCACTGGCGTGCAGTGGGTAGATCAAACCACAAAACCGAGCAAGTGTGATATGAGAGTTTGCCCCGAAGAGAAAGCGATTGTGGAGGTATCTTTCATCTCACAGGGAAAACAAAGCGCTTGTTTCTCCAGTTCCTCTGGTGAAGAAATCTTATTTTGTAGCTGATATGGGCGATGCCTCTCACAGTTGCAGAGAAGGCATGAAATTCCAGAAGCCTGAGCACAAGACCTGTATTTTGCACAGGCCATCAAGTGGTCTTAGGGGAAGACTTTTAGCTCTTTGAAACTTAGCTTGTTTACATATCAGTGGGGCTGCAGATGATAGTGATAGCTGCCCATCCAATCTCACAAGATACTGGAGAAAATTCAATGAGATGATGCCTGTCAGGCATGATCAGATGCCACCCCCACCACCATCACCATCATTCAACATCCAGATGGCCCACAAGTGTCCATGTTAAATTAACAGCTTCCTTTTTCACTCACTCTTTTTTTTTCATTTATTTATTCAGCAATTATTTACTGAATTATTTATGTAGCACCTGCTACATGCTGGGCATCCTGAAGTTCAGGGGTTATAAACGTGAGCAAAACATTCAAAACTTATTCCCTTGCTGCATCAGCTCCTGTTCTCCAAGATCTTATGATCACTGGACAGAACAAATGAAATAAATACAGGAATGGATGGATGTACAAGAGTCCTGATGCCTTATCACATGGTCCCTTTCATAACCGGCGACCCTCAGAGAAAGATGTAACTGAGATCAAGAATGGCTGGAGAGATGTATGGGACTGGCTTAGGAAACAGGTTGCATCAATTATTTGGAGTTTGGCCCAATCAGATTCAGGCATAGACTCACTTTTTTTCCAGAAGAACCAGGAAGATAGTCGTAGTCCTAGAAAGGATTCTAGAGAACACTTCCACGGGAGATTAGGGCTCCCATGGATACAAATTTAATTCTCCTGAAGATCTGTGAATAGACTTCAGATTTTAAAGCCAAATGACACCCTATCCAATCAGTCCTTCCTAAAGGAAATCAGTCCTGAATATTAATTGGAAGGACTGATGCTGAAGCTGAAACTCCAATACTTTGGCCACCTGACGCGAAGAACTGACTCATATGAAAAGACTCTGATGCTGGGAAAGATTGAAGGCGGGAGGAGAAGGGGATGACAGAGGATGAGATGGTTGGATGGTATCAGAAATTCGATGGACATGAGTTTGAGTAAGCTTCGGGAGTTGGTGATGGACACGGAGGCCTGGCGCGCTGTAGTTCATGGGGTTGCAAAGAGTAGGACACGACTGAGAGACTGAACTGAGCGGAACTGACACCCTATCCTTCCCAACCTCCCCTCCAGCACCCGGGAAGCTTTACCTCCCAGCGTGGGGCACGAGGTGTCACCCTGTGCGTGGTGCGCTCGTGTGCATTTGTGCACTTAGTGTATCTGTCCCCACCGCTGGCCAGTGACTGCTGCTGCTGTTCAGCCGCGAAGCCATGTGTGACTCTCTGCGACCCTGTGGACTGCAGCATGCCAGTCTCCTTTATCCTTCACTATCTCCTGGAGTTTGCTCAGATTCATGTCCATTGAGTGCCAGACAGTGAATCAAGGAGCAAAAGGAAAGGGGAAACCAGTCTGGGGAAACAGCCTACTGTGCCAGGTACCATAGGCATGGGAGTGGTTTTCAACTGCAGAAACACATCAGAAGCTTCGGGGAAACTTTATGGAAATACAGAGCCAAAGCATAGTGGTTAGGAAGCAGAGTGAACGAGCTCAAACGCCAACCGCCACTGACCTTGAACGGAATTGGCAGCAGGTTGTTTAGCTTCTCCATGCTGCAGTTGCCTCATCTTTTATGGGGATAATATTGCCCATCCATAGGGCTGTTGGGAGGATTCAGTGAGATAATTTATACAGAACAGTGTTGGCACCCAGTGAGTGTTTACTGTGTAGCTGCTACCATTTTTAACATTATCATCATCATCGTCGTTATCACCATCATCATTACAAGAGGCCCTGGGTTCTAGCCCCAAAGCATTCCATCACTTTTAAGGAATGAGGGACCAGGCATCAGTATTTTTTTCCAAAAGCTCCACCCGTTTGAAAAATCACTGACTTAGTATGCAGTTGGTTTTCCATAGTGATTGAAAAATAAATAGATGATGGAATGAAATACATCCAAATGCTGTGGAAGAGATCCAGAGCAGAAACTGAGTCAAGGCCGTGAAAGCCAGAGAGATCCCTTGTCAGCAGGAAGCCTGACCCTGCAGGATGCTGGCAGAAGGGCTCATGGAAACGTCTCCCCTTCGAACTTTAATTAACGTGGCAGGTGACGCTTATTCTTGGAAACTGTCCACACAGATTCTAGCCTTTGGCCAAGGGAAGCCCCTGATGAACTCTTGGTCTCCTTCCCGCCTTTCAATTATTTATTTCTCCTTTTTCTAAGGAAGAGGTAGAAGGGGAGAAGGTAACTGATTCCTAGAAAAGTCGAGATTCGTTCTGTGCAAGTTCTTGTTGTGACTATCTTTCTGGGTCCACTTCACTCTGGAAGAGTTTGGTTGGCACCCCACCCAAGCCTTTCCTAACCGCTAAGTCCACTCATCCCATAAACACACTGATTCTGGACTTTCAGCACATCCCACAGGGGGATTAGATTCTTCTTGATCTTTGTNGGATTCTGTTTCATAGACAAATTCACATGTAAGCAATATCATAGGATTTTTGCCTTTTTCTCTTGTAAGAAGAGAAACTATGAGAATCAAGGAAGGCATACAAAAGGAAGCACTTTGGGCTTCCTAGAAGAAAAGCTTTCTTTTCTTTATTCCTTGGCTCCAAGAAATGAAGGCTCCGGGTAAGTCACGTTCTCTTCTGAGGGCCAGCTCGTTAGTAGCAGATCCTGGAGGGAGAGGCCCTCTGCTCTGTTTGATATTGTAATGTTTGGAATCATCCTCTTGCTCAACAAAAATAGAACTCTGTAACATAAAGTCTACTTTAAACATCTTCCTCACTGTTTGCTATGACTGGATAATGTATTCTCACCAGATATTAACTGATGCAAGATATGGTGTGGGAGATGGTGGGCTTACAACAGTCAGGGATAGGGGCTTTAGAAGTTTATGGCCAATGCTTGTTTTTTAAAATGATGTTTTGATTTCTGACGGCGCTGAGTCTTCGTTGCTGAGCAGGCTTTCTCTAGTTACTGTGAGAAGGGGCTGCTCTCCAGCTGCAGGGCACAGGCTTTGCATTGCGGTGGTTTCTCTTGTTGCAGAGCATGGGCACTTGGGTGCAGGGGCCTCAGTCGTTGCTGCGCCTGGGCTCGCTAGTCGTGGCTCCGGCTCTAGACCACTGGCTCAGCACTTGTGGTTCCCCGGGCTTAGTGGCTCTGTGGCATGTGGAATTTTCCTGACCCAGGGTTCGAGCTCACATCCCATGTGGCTCTTACATTGGCAGGTGGATTCTTACCCACTGAGCCACGTGGGAAGCCCCAGTACTTATTATGGAGCCAAGGTCCATACTCTGTTTTGCTTGGATTGTTTTCATCTTTCAACAGAGATTGTTGAGCATCTTCTCTGCTGTGTTTGGGGCAAAGATCAAGAAGAATCTAATCCCCCTGTGGGATGTGCTGAAAGTCCAGAATCAGTGTGTTTATGGGATGAGTGGACTTAGCGGTTAGGAAAGGCTTGGGTGGGGTGCCAACCAAACTCTTCCAGAGTGAAGTGGACCCAGAAAGATAGTCACAACAAGAACTTGCACAGAACGAATCTCGACTTTTCTAGGAATCAGTTACCTTCTCCCCTTCTACCTCTTCCTTAGAAAAAGGAGAAATAAATAATTGAAAGGCGGGAAGGAGACCAAGAGTTCATCAGGGGCTTCCCTTGGCCAAAGGCTAGAATCTGTGTGGACAGTTTCCAAGAATAAGCGTCACCTGCCACGTTAATTAAAGTTCGAAGGGGAGACGTTTCCATGAGCCCTTCTGCCAGCATCCTGCAGGGTCAGGCTTCCTGCTGACAAGGGATCTCTCTGGCTTTCACGGCCTTGACTCAGTTTCTGCTCTGGATCTCTTCCACAGCATTTGGATGTATTTCATTCCATCATCTATTTATTTTTCAATCACTATGGAAAACCAACTGCATACTAAGTCAGTGATTTTTCAAACGGGTGGAGCTTTTGGAAAAAAATACTGATGCCCGGTCCCTCATTCCTTAAAAGTGATGGAATGCTTTGGGGCTAGAACCCAGGGCCTCTTGTAATGATGATGGTGATAACGACGATGATGATGATAATGTTAAAAATGGTAGCAGCTACACAGTAAACACTCACTGGGTGCCAACACTGTTCTGTATAAATTATCTCACTGAATCCTCCCAACAGCCCTATGGATGGGCAATATTATCCCCATAAAAGATGAGGCAACTGCAGCGTGGAGAAGCTAAACAACCTGCTGCCAATTCCGTTCAAGGTCAGTGGCGGTTGGCGTTTGAGCTCGTTCACTCTGCTTCCTAACCACTATGCTTTGGCTCTGTATTTCCATAAAGTTTCCCCGAAGCTTCTGATGTGTTTCTGCAGTTGCAAACCATTGCCATGCCTATGGTACCTGGCACAGTAGGCTGTTTCCCCAGACTGGTTTCCCCTTTCCTTTTGCTCCTTGATTCACTGTCTGGCACGCAATGGACATGAATCTGAGCAAACTCCAGGAGATAGTGAAGGACAAAGGAGACTGGCACGCTGCAGTCCACGGGGTCGCAGAGAGTCACACATGGCTTCGCGGCTGAACAGCAGCAGCAGTCACTGGCCAGCGGTGGGGACACATACACTAAGTGCACAAATGCACACGAGCGCACCACGCACAGGGTGACACCTCGTGCCCCACGCTGGGAGGTAAAGCTTCCCGGGTGCTGGAGGGGAGGTTGGGAAGGATAGGGTGTCAGTTCCGCTCAGTTCAGTCTCTCAGTCGTGTCCTACTCTTTGCAACCCCATGGCCTGCAGCACGCCAGGCCTCCGTGTCCATCACCAACTCCCGAAGCTTACTCAAACTCATGTCCATCGAATTTCTGATGCCATCCAACCATCTCATCCTCTGTCATCCCCTTCTCCTCCCGCCTTCAATCTTTCCCAGCATCAGAGTCTTTTCATATGAGTCAATTCTTCGCGTCAGGTGGCCAAAGTATTGGAGTTTCAGCTTCAGCATCAGTCCTTCCAATTAATATTCAGGACTGATTTCCTTTAGGATGGACTGATTGGATAGGGTGTCATTTGGCTTTAAAATCTGAAGTCTATTCACAGATCTTCAGGAGAATTAAATTTGTATCCATGGGAGCCCTAATCTCCCGTGGAAGTGTTCTCTAGAATCCTTTCTAGGACTACGACTATCTTCCTGGTTCTTCTGGAAAAAAAGTGAGTCTATGCCTGAATCTGATTGGGCCAAACTCCAAATAATTGATGCCACCTGTTTCCTAAGCCAGTCCCATACATCTCTCCAGCCATTCTTGATCTCAGTTACATCTTTCTCTGAGGGTCACCGGTTATGAAAGGGACCATGTGATAAGGCATCAGGACTCTTGTACATCCATCCATTCCTGTATTTATTTCATTTGTTCTGTCCAGTGATCATAAGATCTTGGAGAACAGGAGCTGATGCAGTAAGGGAATAAGTTTTGAATGTTTTGCTCACGTTTAAAGCCCCTGAACTTCAGGATGCCCAGCATGTAGCAGGTGCTACATAAATAATTCAGTAAATAATTGCTGAATAAATAAATGAAAAAGAAAGAATGAGTGAAAAAGGAAGCTGTTAATTTAACATGGACACTTGTGGTCCATCTGGATGTTGAATGATGGTGATGGTGGTGGGGGTGGCATCTGATCACGCCTGACAGGCATCATCTCATTGAATTTTCTCCAGTATCTTGTGAGATCGGATGGGCAGCTATCACTATCATCTGCAGCCCCACTGATATGTAAACAAGCTAAGTTTCAAAGAGCTAAAAGTCTTCCCCTAAGACCACTTGATGGCCTGTGCAAAATACAGGTCTTGTGCTCAGGCTTCTGGAATTTCATGCCTTCTCTGCAACTGTGAGAGGCATCGCCCATATCAGCTACAAAATAAGATTTCTTCACCAGAGGAACTGGAGAAACAGCGCTTTGTTTTCCCTGTGAGATGAAAGATACCTCCACAATCGCTTTCTCTTCGGGGCAAACTCTCATATCACACTTGCTCGGTTTTGTGGTTTGATCTACCCACTGGAGGCCAGTGGTAACACCGCCAAATCTTGACCACCAAAAATGTCTTCAGACATCACTAATTGTCCCCCGAGGCGCAAAATTCTCAACTGTTGAGGTCCACTCGTCTAACGATTCTGTCCAAAAGATGCATTTCCGTTGAGTTCTGGTCACGCGTGTGCTTAGTCACTCAGTCGTGTCTGGCTCTTTGCAGCCCCATGGACTGTAGCTCACCAGACTCCTCTGTCCTTGGGATTCTCCAGGCAAGAATCTGGAGTGGGTTGCCATGCCCACCTCCTGGGGATCTTCCCAACCCAGGTATCAAACCCAGGTATTCCACGTTGCAGGCAGATTCNTGCATCCAGGGAACTGACATCGGCCTTGATACCTCAGCCCCACCTGAGTCAGGGCTCACTACTTGTACAAATATTCACATGTGTGTGGGCGTGTGCGCGTGCTTGTGTTCAGTCACTCGGTCATGTCCCACTCTTCAAAACTCCATGGAGTGTAGCCCACTAGGTTCCTCTGTCCATGGAATTTCCCAGGGAAGAATACTGGAGTGGATTGCCATTCTCTCCTCCAGGAGACCTTCCCAACCCAGGGACTGAGCCTCCATCTCTTGAGTCTCCTGCATTGGCAGGCAGATTCTTTACCACTGAGTGTGACCTTAATCTTATGCAGTTTGATCACATGCATAATTTTTAAATTTTGTAATGTGGTAAGAACTTTATGCAACTTCAGTAAAAGTCAAATAGTGCAAAAACATTGATGAGTCACTTTCCTAATATAGATACAGTAGTTCAAAAGATTCACAGAAGATGTTCTCTGCTGGGCACTTTCATAAAATAAAAAATATTAGGCAGGAAGAGAAAAGAAACATCCAGCTCCTGCTGTCCTGGCACTTCTGGTCTCATGGGAAAGGCAGGAATGTAGATAATTATAGAACCCAGCAAGTGCAAAATAAAAGAAGTCTTTCAACTGCAGTTGACTCCTGAACAACATGAGGGATAGGTGCGCTGACTCCCAGTGGAATTGAAAATCCACATGGAACTTTATGGTCAGCCTTCTGGTTATGCAGTTCTGCATCAGGTAGTACTGCTATGCATATTTACTGAAGAAATCCACGCATAAGTGGACCCGTACAGTCTAATCCCATGTTTTTCAAGGGTCAACCTGCTGCTGCAAAAATAATCAAGATGAATAAAATTATATATCTTGGTGGTTATTATTAAAATGTTGGCCCTGAGCCCAAAGTCACTTAAACCCTTAACACTCTATACATCTTAATATATTAACAGTGCCCATGCAACATATGTTGAACATTTAAAAATATGAGCTCTAATGATCTATCAAGATGAGGTCTGTGTATCTTTTCCCATTGCAACAATTTAATCCAATATGTTAAAACATAAAAATAAATCAAAGACAGACTTGACTTATTTATACCGAGATTTCCCCATTTCTTTAGTACAAGATTATTTAGAATCTCATCAAATACACGTATCTGTCTGTGCTTAATTAAACAAAGATGTTTGTCAGATTAGGAAGGACTATTTGGCATATTGGCAGATGCTCATTAAGCTTTTATTAATGATAGGAAGATGAACAGTATATTTCATACCCACATGAACACCTCTGTCGGGAGAAGTCAGATTTTATAACTGAGTATCATCACATCCTAGGAATATCTCACATAGCGTTAGTGGTAATGAACCCACCTGCCAATGCAGGAGACTTAAGAGATGTGGTTCCATCCCTGAGTTGGGACGATCCCCTGGAGGAGGGCATGCAACCCACCCCAGAGTTCTTGCCTGGAGAATTCCATGGACAGAGGAGCCTGGCGAGCTGCAGTCCATGGGATTGCAAAGAGTCGGACTGGAGAGTATTCCATCTCTTTTTGTATCCCATCCCTCTATCCCTAGAGAGTGGAGAGGGGGTTGAAATGGTTTTACCTGGGAAGGACCGAAGTACAAGAAGGCAAACCCCCAGGAGAGGAACACATGCCCACTGGTGACACAGGCTAGATCAGAACCCCTGCTTTGTACAAGACTACATGGCAGGTGTTGTCGGGACTTACACAGAAGAGGAAGCTTCTGTTAACTAGTGAGCATCATTCACCTCCTAGGACATAGATGGGTTTCTCAGGTGGCGCAGCGGTAAAGAATCCACCTGCCAGTGCAGGAGATGCAAGAGACACGGTTTGATTCTGGGTTGGGAAGATCCCTTGGAGAAGGAAATGGCAATCCATTCCAGTAAGATGATGCTGTTAAAATGCTGCACTCAATATGCCACCAAATTTGGAAGACTCAACAGTGGCCACAGGACTGGAAAAGGACAGTTTTCACTCCAATCCCAAAGAAGGGCAATGCCAAAGAATGCTCAAACTACTGCACAATGGCACTCGTCTCACACGCTAGCAAGTTAATGCTCAAAATCCTTCAATCTAGGCTTCAACAGTATGTGAACTGAAAGCTTCCAGATGTACAAGCTGGATTTAGAAAAGGCAGAGGAATCAGAGATCAAATTGCCAACATTCATCGGATCATAGAAAAGGCAAGAGAATTCCAAAATAACCCATTTACTTCTGTTTCTTTGACTACACTAAAGCCTTTGACTGTGTGAATCACAATAATCTGTAGAAAATTCTTCAAGAGATGGGAATACCAGACCATCTTACCTGCTTCCTGAGAAACCTATATACAGGTCAAGAAGCAACAGTTAGAACTGGACATGAAACAACATATTGGTTTCAGATTGTGAAAGGAGTATGTCAAGGCTGCATATTATCTAACTTCTATGCAGAGTTCATCATGCAATACGTTGGGCTGAATGAAACACAAGCTGGAATCAAGATTGCCAGGAGAAATATCAATAACCTCAGATATGCAAATAATGTCAACCTAATGGCAGAAAGTGAAGAGGAACTAAAGAGCCTCTTGATGAAGGTGAAAAAGGAGAGTGAAAAAGCTGGCCTAAAACACAGCATTCAAAAAAGTAAGATCATGTCATCCAGTCCTAAGACTTCATGCCAAATAGATAGGGAAACAGTGGAAACAGTGTCAGACTTTATTTTCTTGGGCTCCAAAATCACTGCAGATGGTGACTGCAGCCATGAAATTAAGACGCTTGCTCATTGGAAGAAAAGCTATGATAAATCTAGACAGCATATTAAAAAGTAGAGATAGCACTTTGCCTACAAAGGTCTGTATAGTCAAAGCTATGGTTTTCCCAGTAGTCTGTGCAGATGTGAGATTTGGACCGTAAAGAAGGCTGAACACCAAAGAACTGATGCTCTCAAACTGTGGTGCTGGAGAAGACTTGAGTATCCCTTGGACTGCAAGGAGATCCAACTAGTCCATCCTAAAGAAAATCAGTCCTGTATATTCGTTGGAAGGACTGATGCTGAAGTTGAAGCTCTAATACTTTGGCCACCTGGAGAAGACATGACTCATTGGAAAAGACCCTGATGAGGAAAGATTGAGAACGGGAGGAGAACAGGGTGACAGAGGATGAGATGGTTGGATGGCATCATTGACTCAATCAATATGAGTATGGGAAAACTCCAGGAGATGGGGAAGGACGGGGAAGCCTGGTGTGCTGCAGTCCATCGGATTGCAGAGAGTCAGACATGACTGAGGGACTGAACAGCAACCAATATTCTTGCCTGGAAACTTCCAAGGACAGAGGAACGTGGTGAGTCACAGTCCAGGGGGTCACAAAGAATTGGACATGACTGAACACGTGCACACACACACACACACACACACACAGACATGGCAGATGAGCACTCTGCTAAGTTCCAGGGGTGCAAATAGCCCTAAGGAATTACCAGTAGCTTCGAGAACTACCCAGTCTAAGTAGTAAGCCAGGGACTTCCCTGGTGGCCCCCGAGTTAAGACGTTGCCTTCCAATACAGTGGGTGTGTGTTCGATTCTTAGTTGGGGAGCTAAGATTCCACAGGCCTCAGAAATAAACAAAACAAAACATAAAAGAGAAACAATATTGTAACAAGTTCAATAAATACTTAAAATGGTCTACATTTAAAAAAATCTTAAAAAAAAATCTTGGAAATAGGTTAAACAGGAAACCCAAAATAAGATGTCAGGAATAAAGTTTAAGCATATCAATACTTGTAATAAACATGGTTAAGCTCATCTATTAAAACTGTTAGATAGGATTTAAAGGAACCAATATAGTTGTATACTGGTTAGAGGACAGAAGACAGGTGGAAAAAAAGGCAGCGAAAAAAGATATGTAAATAAGTGCTAACAAAAGGAAATATAACAACAAAAAATCTTAATATTAAAAAATAAATAATAAGCCAGAAATGAGAAGCATTTCAAGGCAAGTATAAGAATGCCTGATTTTATAAAAGCATGCAGTCTAAGCCATGACAGTTTAAGGAAACCACAAGGAAAGGAGGAACTTGAGAGCCAAGTCAGGAAAGGGTTCTTGCACGTGGTGGGNAATCCCCTGGAGGAGGGCATGCAACCCACCCCAGAGTTCTTGCCTGGAGAATTCCATGGACAGAGGAGCCTGGCGAGCTGCAGTCCATGGGATTGCAAAGAGTCGGACTGGAGAGTATTCCATCTCTTTTTGTATCCCATCCCTCTATCCCTAGAGAGTGGAGAGGGGGTTGAAATGGTTTTACCTGGGAAGGACCGAAGTACAAGAAGGCAAACCCCCAGGAGAGGAACACATGCCCACTGGTGACACAGGCTAGATCAGAACCCCTGCTTTGTACAAGACTACATGGCAGGTGTTGTCGGGACTTACACAGAAGAGGAAGCTTCTGTTAACTAGTGAGCATCATTCACCTCCTAGGACATAGATGGGTTTCTCAGGTGGCGCAGCGGTAAAGAATCCACCTGCCAGTGCAGGAGATGCAAGAGACACGGTTTGATTCTGGGTTGGGAAGATCCCTTGGAGAAGGAAATGGCAATCCATTCCAGTAAGATGATGCTGTTAAAATGCTGCACTCAATATGCCACCAAATTTGGAAGACTCAACAGTGGCCACAGGACTGGAAAAGGACAGTTTTCACTCCAATCCCAAAGAAGGGCAATGCCAAAGAATGCTCAAACTACTGCACAATGGCACTCGTCTCACACGCTAGCAAGTTAATGCTCAAAATCCTTCAATCTAGGCTTCAACAGTATGTGAACTGAAAGCTTCCAGATGTACAAGCTGGATTTAGAAAAGGCAGAGGAATCAGAGATCAAATTGCCAACATTCATCAGATCATAGAAAAGGCAAGAGAATTCCAAAATAACCCATTTACTTCTGTTTCGTTGACTACACTAAAGCCTTTGACTGTGTGAATCACAATAATCTGTAGAAAATTCTTCAAGAGATGGGAATACCAGACCATCTTACCTGCTTCCTGAGAAACCTATATACAGGTCAAGAAGCAACAGTTAGAACTGGACATGAAACAACATATTGGTTTCAGATTGTGAAAGGAGTATGTCAAGGCTGCATATTATCTAACTTCTATGCAGAGTTCATCATGCAATACGTTGGGCTGAATGAAACACAAGCTGGAATCAAGATTGCCAGGAGAAATATCAATAACCTCAGATATGCAAATAATGTCAACCTAATGGCAGAAAGTGAAGAGGAACTAAAGAGCCTCTTGATGAAGGTGAAAAAGGAGAGTGAAAAAGCTGGCCTAAAACACAGCATTCAAAAAAGTAAGATCATGTCATCCAGTCCTAAGACTTCATGCCAAATAGATAGGGAAACAGTGGAAACAGTGTCAGACTTTATTTTCTTGGGCTCCAAAATCACTGCAGATGGTGACTGCAGCCATGAAATTAAGACGCTTGCTCATTGGAAGAAAAGCTATGATAAATCTAGACAGCATATTAAAAAGTAGAGATAGCACTTTGCCTACAAAGGTCTGTATAGTCAAAGCTATGGTTTTCCCAGTAGTCTGTGCAGATGTGAGATTTGGACCGTAAAGAAGGCTGAACACCAAAGAACTGATGCTCTCAAACTGTGGTGCTGGAGAAGACTTGAGTATCCCTTGGACTGCAAGGAGATCCAACTAGTCCATCCTAAAGAAAATCAGTCCTGTATATTCGTTGGAAGGACTGATGCTGAAGTTGAAGCTCTAATACTTTGGCCACCTGGAGAAGACATGACTCATTGGAAAAGACCCTGATGAGGAAAGATTGAGAACGGGAGGAGAACAGGGTGACAGAGGATGAGATGGTTGGATGGCATCATTGACTCAATCAATATGAGTATGGGAAAACTCCAGGAGATGGGGAAGGACGGGGAAGCCTGGTGTGCTGCAGTCCATCGGATTGCAGAGAGTCAGACATGACTGAGGGACTGAACAGCAACCAATATTCTTGCCTGGAAACTTCCAAGGACAGAGGAACGTGGTGAGTCACAGTCCAGGGGGTCACAAAGAATTGGACATGACTGAACACGTGCACACACACACACACACACACACACAGACATGGCAGATGAGCACTCTGCTAAGTTCCAGGGGTGCAAATAGCCCTAAGGAATTACCAGTAGCTTCGAGAACTACCCAGTCTAAGTAGTAAGCCAGGGACTTCCCTGGTGGCCCCCGAGTTAAGACGTTGCCTTCCAATACAGTGGGTGTGTGTTCGATTCTTAGTTGGGGAGCTAAGATTCCACAGGCCTCAGAAATAAACAAAACAAAACATAAAAGAGAAACAATATTGTAACAAGTTCAATAAATACTTAAAATGGTCTACATTTAAAAAAATCTTAAAAAAAAATCTTGGAAATAGGTTAAACAGGAAACCCAAAATAAGATGTCAGGAATAAAGTTTAAGCATATCAATACTTGTAATAAACATGGTTAAGCTCATCTATTAAAACTGTTAGATAGGATTTAAAGGAACCAATATAGTTNAAGTAGAGATAGCACTTTGCCTACAAAGGTCTGTATAGTCAAAGCTATGGTTTTCCCAGTAGTCTGTGCAGATGTGAGATTTGGACCGTAGAGAAGGCTGAACACCAAAGAACTGATGCTCTCAAACTGTGGTGCTGGAGAAGACTTGAGTATCCCTTGGACTGCAAGGAGATCCAACTAGTCCATCCTAAAGAAAATCAGTCCTGTATATTCGTTGGAAGGACTGATGCTGAAGTTGAAGCTCTAATACTTTGGCCACCTGGAGAAGACATGACTCATTGGAAAAGACCCTGATGAGGAAAGATTGAGAACGGGAGGAGAACAGGGTGACAGAGGATGAGATGGTTGGATGGCATCATTGACTCAATCAATATGAGTATGGGAAAACTCCAGGAGATGGGGAAGGACGGGGAAGCCTGGTGTGCTGCAGTCCATCGGATTGCAGAGAGTCAGACATGACTGAGGGACTGAACAGCAACCAATATTCTTGCCTGGAAACTTCCAAGGACAGAGGAACGTGGTGAGTCACAGTCCAGGGGGTCACAAAGAATTGGACATGACTGAACACGTGCACACACACACACACACACACACACAGACATGGCAGATGAGCACTCTGCTAAGTTCCAGGGGTGCAAATAGCCCTAAGGAATTACCAGTAGCTTCGAGAACTACCCAGTCTAAGTAGTAAGCCAGGGACTTCCCTGGTGGCCCCCGAGTTAAGACGTTGCCTTCCAATACAGTGGGTGTGTGTTCGATTCTTAGTTGGGGAGCTAAGATTCCACAGGCCTCAGAAATAAACAAAACAAAACATAAAAGAGAAACAATATTGTAACAAGTTCAATAAATACTTAAAATGGTCTACATTTAAAAAAATCTTAAAAAAAAATCTTGGAAATAGGTTAAACAGGAAACCCAAAATAAGATGTCAGGAATAAAGTTTAAGCATATCAATACTTGTAATAAACATGGTTAAGCTCATCTATTAAAACTGTTAGATAGGATTTAAAGGAACCAATATAGTTGTATACTGGTTAGAGGACAGAAGACAGGTGGAAAAAAAGGCAGCGAAAAAAGATATGTAAATAAGTGCTAACAAAAGGAAATATAACAACAAAAAATCTTAATATTAAAAAATAAATAATAAGCCAGAAATGAGAAGCATTTCAAGGCAAGTATAAGAATGCCTGATTTTATAAAAGCATGCAGTCTAAGCCATGACAGTTTAAGGAAACCACAAGGAAAGGAGGAACTTGAGAGCCAAGTCAGGAAAGGGTTCTTGCACGTGGTGGGGTCTCTGCATTTGGTGTTGAGGGTGCCTGGAGCTGGGTGCAAGACGGAAAGCAGGACAGAGACCTGCCTCTGGGGTTTGATTCAGAGAAGCTGAACTCTGCCTCTTGGCTACTCTCTTATCAGCAGGGAGAGAGTTCCTTAGGCTCTTGGAGACTCAGTTTCCCTCTGTAAGTGGGGACAGGGCAGTGGGCACGGGGTAAGGTCATGGAGAGGTCTGCACGTGCTAATACCTGTGATGTGCTTGGCATATTTAATCAGCTCTGGAGGAAGATTGTCACTAGGTGTGAGGTTGCGGGGAGAGGAGACAGTACGCATGAGGGTCAGAAGGATGGACAGAGTTCAGGGGGCCTGGCGTGGGGCAGTGGACCTGAACTTCTTTCCCAGGCTGTGAAGGGTCGTCTGTCCTCATCCAATTACGTGGAAACAAATGAGCACATGTGCAGAGACTGTGGTCACAAAAGTTATTGATAACCAGCTGAACAGAATGGAGGCAAGCACTGAAGTGTGTGGGAGAGAAGTGCAAAAGATAGATAGCAGGAGGGAAGGCTGGATCCTGCAGGAAAAGTGAGTGAAGCTGAGAGATACTCGCTGGGGAGAGAAGGGGAAGGCAATCCACACGCCCCACATTCAGAGCTTCAGCCTAGCAGCCTGGTGACGCTGGTCCCGGTCAGGCAGGAGCCCTCCTCGGGAAAGGACCTGAGAACTGAGCAATCTGAGTTTCCAGTTGATTCCATATAGCTCCAGAACATGATTTGTTTTTAGATCAAGTATCTCGTTTTGTATAATTACGTACTCCAATAGTTTATTATTGGAGCAGCAACTCCAACTATGTTGTTATATTTTGATATTTATTATCTGATTAGTGGCAACCACTCCAGTATTCTTGCCTGGAGAATCCCACGGACAGAGGAGCCTGGCGGGCTACAGTCCACAGGGGCGCAAAGAGTCGGGCACGACTGAGCGGCAAACACACACCCACAAAGTTTATTATCCAAACTGAGAGGCTTTTGTTCTGGCAAATGTGAAAACAGCTGGGGTGCCAGGAAAATGGAGAGAAACTGAAATATCCAGCCAAACCAGAGCGTATGTTCCAGTTTCATTCAACCCACGTAAATAACTTTATAAATGATATTACATTTCTGGCTTTCTTTTATTCTATTATAGAAACACTGGGAAATGGCTGGAAATATTTTCACCATGTTTGGTGGGTATATTGGGGACCACGTGAATGAGAACGTGGATCTCTGTAAAGTTTGCAGGGAGTAGTCTGGGAAATGCCTCGAAGCTATACACAGCCATTCACCCAGAGCATGTGAGACAATTATGAGCAGTCCTGGGAGCTGCCATGCAGGAGAGATGGGCCATTGTGTCTGGACAGCAGTGGACAGAGAAACCAAACAGTGATTTCAGAGCTCAGCCCCAAATCAGAAGTCCCCAGGCAGGATGGCCAAGCCTGCCCGACGGTGACCAAGGAGTCCAGAGAGGGCTTCTCAGCTCCGTAGATAGCTCTACAGGCCGCAGTGAAGGATGACATCTCTGTGGCCTTTGTCTTCACCACGGGAAGGCAGCAAAGGTCAACTCAAGAGTTAACCTTTGTTGAGCAATTATTTTGCGCCGGGCCTGCTGGTAAATTCCGTTCTTTTTTCACAGCTGCACTGAGGTGTAACTGACATACAACAAACCGGACACATTATTGACTTGGAGGGATCCTTAACCCCGTGTGGCTATCAAGTGTCCAATTGATGTGCTCCAAATGCATAGTGTGTGACACGCAATGTTGGGTACCGGTAGGGTTTCAGGGGAATCCAGGGGGCACCTTGTCCTGGCTTTCAGGTTTCCAAGTGGAGTGAGCCTCTTTAGAGTAATGCCCTGTGTCTCTCTTGGGCCCTCTTCGCATTCTGTCTTGGGAAATGTGGAATGAATTATTTGGTAAACTCTGCAGGAGATTTTGAGAAAATCCAGCTTGGCCTCAGCCTCCCTTCTGTGGAATAGACCTGCAGAAAGGACCCATTCCCTGCTTCTCTGCTGTCTGCTTTCAGGAGGGCTGGGAGAGAGATGGATAGAAGGATTAGGAAATGTTAGCCCTGTTCACATGGGATGAGTAAGTGTCTCCTTTGAGGACCCTAGGAGAAAGTCCAGTTGATTCATGGGCCTGAAGTCCCATTTTCTAAACTAGACTTTATCTTTTAAGGCATTAACACTAGCAATTTTTTATTTCCATCTTCTTGAAAGTGAAAGTCACTCATGTGACTTTTTGCTACTCCCTTGGACTGTAGCCCGCCAGGTCCTCGGTCCATGGGATTCTCCAGGCAAGAATACTGGAGTGGGTTGCCATTCCATTCTCCAGGAGATCTCTCTGACCCAGAGGTCAAACCTAGGTCTCCTGCATTGCAGGTGGATTCTTTACCATCCATCTTCTTGAGTTCTCTTTATTGTCAAACAAGTATAGAGATGAGCATGATGTTTATTAGGCTTTTCCAAATCTCAGTGGTGGGAAATCTAAGAAATATAAAACAGGGTCTCTGAGCTTATCACCAGGTTGTGGCAGGAAAACATATACACACACACAAACTCAGAAAATTGAAAAGATATGAAATAAAACATTGCATGGTTTCAGTGCCTTGCAGGAAGGTAAAGGGCACTGAGGTGATTTGTTTAGACCTTTCCTCTTTCATCCTTTTCATTCATACGCTCAAGAACTGCAAAACAAAGTGAGTTTAGGGGAGTGACTGATTGAATGCTTCTTTTAATTGTAGATGCTATGACATTGTGTAGTAAAGAAATAACAGAGAGAAGGAGAGAGTTGGGGATGAAGGTGGGGGAGAGAGAAGGGCACTTTTCTAGGTTGAAAGAGAATAATGATGACGACAATTAATAATGCTGAGCATAACACTTCTCAAGCATTTGCTATGGCCAGGCACTAATCTTCTACCTTTATGAACTTATTTAATCCTCACAACGATGCTGTAAGGTCGATACTACTGTNGATTTGTTTTTAGATCAAGTATCTCGTTTTGTATAATTACGTACTCCAATAGTTTATTATTGGAGCAGCAACTCCAACTATGTTGTTATATTTTGATATTTATTATCTGATTAGTGGCAACCACTCCAGTATTCTTGCCTGGAGAATCCCACGGACAGAGGAGCCTGGCGGGCTACAGTCCACAGGGGCGCAAAGAGTCGGGCACGACTGAGCGGCAAACACACACCCACAAAGTTTATTATCCAAACTGAGAGGCTTTTGTTCTGGCAAATGTGAAAACAGCTGGGGTGCCAGGAAAATGGAGAGAAACTGAAATATCCAGCCAAACCAGAGCGTATGTTCCAGTTTCATTCAACCCACGTAAATAACTTTATAAATGATATTACATTTCTGGCTTTCTTTTATTCTATTATAGAAACACTGGGAAATGGCTGGTAATATTTTCACCATGTTTGGTGGGTATATTGGGGACCATGTGAATGAGAACGTGGATCTCTGTAAAGTTTGCAGGGAGTAGTCTGGGAAATGCCTCGAAGCTATACACAGCCATTCACCCAGAGCATGTGAGACAATTATGAGCAGTCCTGGGAGCTGCCATGCGGGAGAGATGGGCCATTGTGTCTGGACAGCAGTGGACAGAGAAACCAAACAGTGATTTCAGAGCTCAGCCCCAAATCAGAAGTCCCCAGGCAGGATGGCCAAGCCTGCCCGACGGTGACCAAGGAGTCCAGAGAGGGCTTCTCAGCTCCGCAGATAGCTCTACAGGCCGCAGTGAAGGATGACATCTCTGTGGCCTTTGTCTTCACCACGGGAAGGCAGCAAAGGTCAACTCAAGAGTTAACCTTTGTTGAGCAATTATTTTGCGCCGGGCCTGCTGGTAAATTCCGTTCTTTTTTCACAGCTGCACTGAGGTGTAACTGACATACAACAAACCGGACACATTATTGACTTGGAGGGATCCTTAACCCCGTGTGGCTATCAAGTGTCCAATTGATGTGCTCCAAATGCATAGTGTGTGACACGCAATGTTGGGTACCGGTAGGGTTTCAGGGGAATCCAGGGGGCACCTTGTCCTGGCTTTCAGGTTTCCAAGTGGAGTGAGCCTCTTTAGAGTAATGCCCTGTGTCTCTCTTGGGCCCTCTTCGCATTCTGTCTTGGGAAATGTGGAATGAATTATTTGGTAAACTCTGCAGGAGATTTTGAGAAAATCCAGCTTGGCCTCAGCCTCCCTTCTGTGGAATAGACCTGCAGAAAGGACCCATTCCCTGCTTCTCTGCTGTCTGCTTTCAGGAGGGCTGGGAGAGAGATGGATAGAAGGATTAGGAAATGTTAGCCCTGTTCACATGGGATGAGTAAGTGTCTCCTTTGAGGACCCTAGGAGAAAGTCCAGTTGATTCATGGGCCTGAAGTCCCATTTTCTAAACTAGACTTTATCTTTTAAGGCATTAACACTAGCAATTTTTTATTTCCATCTTCTTGAAAGTGAAAGTCACTCATGTGACTTTTTGCTACTCCCTTGGACTGTAGCCCGCCAGGTCCTCGGTCCATGGGATTCTCCAGGCAAGAATACTGGAGTGGGTTGCCATTCCATTCTCCAGGAGATCTCTCTGACCCAGAGGTCAAACCTAGGTCTCCTGCATTGCAGGTGGATTCTTTACCATCCATCTTCTTGAGTTCTCTTTATTGTCAAACAAGTATAGAGATGAGCATGATGTTTATTAGGCTTTTCCAAATCTCAGTGGTGGGAAATCTAAGAAATATAAAACAGGGTCTCTGAGCTTATCACCAGGTTGTGGCAGGAAAACATATACACACACACAAACTCAGAAAATTGAAAAGATATGAAATAAAACATTGCATGGTTTCAGTGCCTTGCAGGAAGGTAAAGGGCACTGAGGTGATTTGTTTAGACCTTTCCTCTTTCATCCTTTTCATTCATACGCTCAAGAACTGCAAAACAAAGTGAGTTTAGGGGAGTGACTGATTGAATGCTTCTTTTAATTGTAGATGCTATGACATTGTGTAGTAAAGAAATAACAGAGAGAAGGAGAGAGTTGGGGATGAAGGTGGGGGAGAGAGAAGGGCACTTTTCTAGGTTGAAAGAGAATAATGATGACGACAATTAATAATGCTGAGCATAACACTTCTCAAGCATTTGCTATGGCCAGGCACTAATCTTCTACCTTTATGAACTTATTTAATCCTCACAACGATGCTGTAAGGTCGATACTACTGTNGAAGGCAGCAAAGGTCAACTCAAGAGTTAACCTTTGTTGAGCAATTATTTTGCGCCGGGCCTGCTGGTAAATTCCGTTCTTTTTTCACAGCTGCACTGAGGTGTAACTGACATACAACAAACCGGACACATTATTGACTTGGAGGGATCCTTAACCCCGTGTGGCTATCAAGTGTCCAATTGATGTGCTCCAAATGCATAGTGTGTGACACGCAATGTTGGGTACCGGTAGGGTTTCAGGGGAATCCAGGGGGCACCTTGTCCTGGCTTTCAGGTTTCCAAGTGGAGTGAGCCTCTTTAGAGTAATGCCCTGTGTCTCTCTTGGGCCCTCTTCGCATTCTGTCTTGGGAAATGTGGAATGAATTATTTGGTAAACTCTGCAGGAGATTTTGAGAAAATCCAGCTTGGCCTCAGCCTCCCTTCTGTGGAATAGACCTGCAGAAAGGACCCATTCCCTGCTTCTCTGCTGTCTGCTTTCAGGAGGGCTGGGAGAGAGATGGATAGAAGGATTAGGAAATGTTAGCCCTGTTCACATGGGATGAGTAAGTGTCTCCTTTGAGGACCCTAGGAGAAAGTCCAGTTGATTCATGGGCCTGAAGTCCCATTTTCTAAACTAGACTTTATCTTTTAAGGCATTAACACTAGCAATTTTTTATTTCCATCTTCTTGAAAGTGAAAGTCACTCATGTGACTTTTTGCTACTCCCTTGGACTGTAGCCCGCCAGGTCCTCGGTCCATGGGATTCTCCAGGCAAGAATACTGGAGTGGGTTGCCATTCCATTCTCCAGGAGATCTCTCTGACCCAGAGGTCAAACCTAGGTCTCCTGCATTGCAGGTGGATTCTTTACCATCCATCTTCTTGAGTTCTCTTTATTGTCAAACAAGTATAGAGATGAGCATGATGTTTATTAGGCTTTTCCAAATCTCAGTGGTGGGAAATCTAAGAAATATAAAACAGGGTCTCTGAGCTTATCACCAGGTTGTGGCAGGAAAACATATACACACACACAAACTCAGAAAATTGAAAAGATATGAAATAAAACATTGCATGGTTTCAGTGCCTTGCAGGAAGGTAAAGGGCACTGAGGTGATTTGTTTAGACCTTTCCTCTTTCATCCTTTTCATTCATACGCTCAAGAACTGCAAAACAAAGTGAGTTTAGGGGAGTGACTGATTGAATGCTTCTTTTAATTGTAGATGCTATGACATTGTGTAGTAAAGAAATAACAGAGAGAAGGAGAGAGTTGGGGATGAAGGTGGGGGAGAGAGAAGGGCACTTTTCTAGGTTGAAAGAGAATAATGATGACGACAATTAATAATGCTGAGCATAACACTTCTCAAGCATTTGCTATGGCCAGGCACTAATCTTCTACCTTTATGAACTTATTTAATCCTCACAACGATGCTGTAAGGTCGATACTACTGTCTTTCATGTCAATTTCAAAAAGGAGCCAAATGAGGCAGACAGAAGTTAAGCGACCTTTTGGCAGCCCACGTGACTTTCAAGGGGCAAGCAGTGAGTGTCCCCAGGCTGGCTTCAGTCCAGCCACGTGCTTCTCAACCTTTACCCTCTGCAGCCACGGAGCAGGGCGGTCAGGCAAGGAAGTGCGAGAGGGAGGAGGGGCATGAGAGTGATCCAGAAGGAACAGCTGATGGGGACAAAGGGCCGGAGGTGGGGCAGGCAAAGACCCTTCCCCAGGACACCTGCCAACCAGCCTGACCAGACTGAAAGGTCGGCCCCTGCCACTCTGAGCCTGGCAGGCTACAGTCCACAGGGTGGCAAAGAATCGGACACAAGTGAGCAACTGAGCAGAGCCCAGCATCTTCTAAGGATGCAGACCGTCCCTTCTCTACACACATGCTCTCTTTCTTGTCCCTTTCCCTCAATCAGAGCTGATCTTAACTTCCACCTTCTTCTAGACTCAGTGACGTGGAGGCAGGGAAACACCATATCTGCTCCTGGTTTATCTTTCTTTTGCCAACTGTGTTCAAAAATCACCTCTAGGAATGAGGGCCGATATTCGGCTTCTTGGAACTTTACTGTGGGGGGCTTCCCTGGTGGTCTGTGGTTCAGACTCTGCACTTTCAATGCAGGGGGCCCAGGCTCCATCCCTGGTTGGGGAACTGAGTTCCTACATGCCACATAGTCGGGCCAAATTAAAAAAACAAAACAAAAGCACTTTACTGTGTAAACAACCAAAATAGTCACCATTTGCTGGGTCCAGACAACGTGCTGGGAGGCTACACAGAGGACCTACTCGCTGACAGCAGAGAGCACTTGGGAAGGTTTGTTTCTCGTTTAGAGGTAGGAGATGAGACTCAGAAAGGCTAGGGAGCAAGCCCAGTGCTGCACGCAAGTAGGTAGAGAGGAATGGATTAGAATCCTGGTCACTCCTTCTCCAAAGCCATGCTCTTGTCCCTTATTGAACACTTAGCTTTTCGCCACTGTTTCCACAAGTGGCAGAGGATACAGAACAGTTGGGGGAGGGCAAATGCAAAAGGTAAAATAAAAACAAAAAGAGAGAGAGAGAGAAAGACCCTCATGCAATCCAACGTACTGGCCATCTCCTATTTTATTCCTTAGAATCAACAGTCCCTAACTATCATATAGCCAAAGAGGGCAGAAACCGCCACTCACAGTTCAGTTATGTAGTAAACCTGAGAACTTATCATTAAGATGAAAAGTCACAAGAAAATAGAACTTTGGTGGGCAGAATTCTCAGATGTGCCACAGGACTCTGGTCCCTGCTTAGCAATACAGTCCTAATTCAGGTGCAGCTGCAATGATGTAACTGAAGTCCCAGTTAATCAGCCTAAGATATAGAGGGTATCCAAGTGGGCTTGACCCAATCTCATGAGCCTGTTAAAAACAGAAAATATTCTCTGGCTGGTCACAGAAGAGGAAAAAGCTGAGAGTCCCTGGGACAGCAAGGAGATCATACCAGTCAATCCTAAATGAAATCAACCCTGAATATTCGTTGGAAGGACTGATGCTGAAGTGGAAGCCCCAATACTTTGGCCACCTGATGCAACAGCCAACTCACTGGAAAAGATCCTATGCTGGGAAAGATTGAAGGCAGGAGGAGAAGGGGGCAACAGAGGATGAGATAGTTGGATGGCATCACCAACTCAATGGATACGAGGCTGAGCAAACTCCAAGAGATAGTGAAGGACAGGGGAGCCTGGGGTGCTGCAGTGCATGGCGTTGCAGAGTCAGACACGACTGAACAAGTGAACAGCAAGACACCTAGAGCCACAGGAAGCCAGATTCTCCTAACAACCTGAACGAGCGAGGAGCCCAGCCCAGCCGACATCTTGATGTGGGTCTTGTGAGACCCTAAGTGGAACCCGTCTGATGGGTGTCTTATAAAACCAAGGCATAATAGATGTGAAGGGAAGAGCAACCCGCTTCAGTACTCTTGCTTGGAAAATCCCATGGATGGAGGAGCATGGTAGGCTACAGCCTATGGGGTCGAAAAGAGTTGTACACGACTGAGTGACTTCACTTCTACATTAAACCACTGTGTGTTGTAATTTGTTACACAGCAAAAATATAAATAAATAAAAGAATATAAGAATTTCGCTATGATAATATTCATTATTGAAATGCACTCTGCTCCTCATTTGAATAAAACGTGCGCATCCCGGTTCTGCAAACCTGAGAACTGGGGAAACCTTTCCTACTTTTAGCCACATTAAGTTTAACCATCTAGAAACATAAGAGACAGCTGCCTGCTTAAAAATGAAGACTTACAGTAACATGCAGACTAAGTTATTTTCCAGACGGTTTCTTTTCAACAAAGTTTTAATGTCATTTTGAACATTGCTCGTCAACATGTTTATTTTATATAGAGACCAAGAAGACAACTGTGTAAGACAGTTGATGGGATTTGAGTCTTAAAGAAGTAAAAAGTGTTTGTTCCCACACCACAGTGTTTTTTAATCTGTCAGGAAAAAAGAAAAGCCTTAGAAACAAGTTAAAAAGTAACAAGAAGTGAGATCCCAGTTTAGGTTCTGCCCTGAAATCTGGCTACTTCGTGTCTCTGAGGATGAGAGTCAGAGATGGGGAAATGGGTGCAATGATGCAGAAGGGAAGGGGGGACCAGGGTCTGCCCAGTGGCTCCTCCCTCATTGATCTCCTGAAGCTCCGCCTTCTCACTGACCATTGAACCTCATCACGAGGTGGCTATCAGGACAGCCAATATTTTATAAAGCATTTAGAACAGTAACAACTGTAGACCGATGCTCGGTGAATGTCTACCCCTGCCCCTGCGGACAGCCTCCTGGTGAGCTGGAGATGCTGCTTCCGCGCTCCTGACGTTTCTCTCCCGTGGCAGCAGCTCAACTAGCTCAAGACTCCGCGCATGCTCAGTGCGTCTCCACCCCTCCAAGAAGTCAACACCGATCGGAGCAGTCATTATTAAGAAGTCTACAAATAGCAAATGCTGGAGAGGGCGTGGAGAAAAGGAAACCCTCTTCCACTGTTGGTGGGAGTGTAAGTTGGCTCAGCCGCTGTGGGAAACGGTATGGAGGTTCCTCGGAGACGAAAACTAGTCACTGTATGACCCAGCGACCTCATTCGTGGGCACATATCCAGGCAAACTCTAATCTGAAAAGATACACGCACCCCGAGGCTCACAGCAGCACTATCCGCAGTAGCCAGGACACGGAAACAATCTAAAGCCCATGGTCAGATCAATGGATAAAAAACACGTGGTGCATACAATGGAGTATTACTCGGCCAATAAAAAGAACGGCATATGCCGTTTGCAGCAACATGGATGAGCCTAGAGATTATCGTACTAATGGAAGTAAGTCAGAAGGAGAAAGACAGATACCACGTGATGTCACTTACATGCGGAACATGGCACAGATGAACCTGTCTGTGACAGAGAAACAGAATTATGGGCATGGAGAACAAGAGATGGCCGCCAAAGGTGGGGAGGGGGCGCAGGGTGGGGACAGGATGGAGTGGGAGCTGGCGCTGGCAGATGTAAGCTTTTATGTGTAGAATGGATAAACGAAGTCCTACTGTACAGCATGTTGTACTACATTCAATATCCCACGAGAAACCATAGTGTTAAAGACTATAAAAAGTGAATGTGTATTTACGTATAATCGAATCACTTTGGTGTACCCCAGTAATTAACACGACATTGTAAATCAACTATACCTCAGTGAAGATACAAACAACAGACAAAAGGAAGTCAGCTGATCCTCCGGGGACCAACTCAGCTTCTATAGGAGGTTTGCAAAAGTCCAGCCTTACTGCACCTGATTCCAGGGCTCAGACCACTTGGACAGTGTACCTCATGACAAGCCCTCCAATCTGACCTCTTAATCAGAAAGGTGATATTTCAGCCTGTTCTTCAATGCTCTATTTTCCTACTTGTTTAAAACCAAGATGGGAAGTAGGACACTTGGTATTGGATTTTCTGTTCCGAACTCCCAATCACTACCCCAAACACTGTAACTCATCTCTGTTTTATTTTGAGGTTCGTGATTGAGCTACTATGCTTCTAGACCATCTGCCTTAGTGGGTGTTGAGTTTTAGTTGCAAATCTCGCTAATAAATTACATTAAGCAGTTTTTGTTTTTCTCTACCTAACAAACTCACCCAGCCTGGAAGGTCTACATTCCAAAGATAGATGAGAAGTGAACTTAAATAAATGCTTACGGGGTCCAGAAGATAATAATATGTCACTTTAAATAATCCATTACAAAAGCAACAATGCATTTATCTCCAATTATATTTCTCTTTTGGAAAATTCCACTTGAGATAACTGTACAGCTGGACAATGTCACATAGGGCTACTTCCTGCCTCAATACTAATATTATGCTTTCCCCATCCCTAAGAGCTAACGTAAGTAGTTTCAAGTATAAACTAATAGATTACAAAGGTATACTATGGTGAGGTTAAAAAAAAAAAAAACACTGAATTCTGGGGGCATGAGGACACTGAATCACTGATTAGCAATGAAACCTTGACTGAATTGCTTGATATCATTTATAAACTTCAGTTAACTAACCTGTAAAGGCAGGTGGTTGGACTGTAATCTCCCAAGTGCCTCCTGGCTCTAATTAACAAAGAACACATGAGTAGAATTAATCAGAAAGGTGGGGAAGGGTCCGCTGGAGAAGAGGGTGAATATCACAGTCACTGGGAATTGTTCCCATTAGGGAGGTGCCATGATAGAAGAAAGTAGAATTATGGATGAGTGTATTAATTAACGTTAGCCACTGTAACAGAGAAAACCCCAGCTTTCAGTGGTTTAGCACAACAGAAATGTGCTTCTTGCTCACTGAGGATCCCAACTCTTGTCTTGTGGCCCCATCACCCTCAGGCCTCTAGTTCATCAATTCCTTCCAGGGTCAAGGTGAAACACAGTGAAGAAGGTACATCCCTTCCTACCATTCAGCTCGGAAATAACACACATCACTTCTCTCACATTCTGTTGGCAGCAATGGGTCATGAGGCCTTGCCTGCTAAGTACCTTCAGCCCTGTCCAACTCTTTGCGACCCCATGGACTGTGGCCTGCCAGGCTCCTCTGTCCACAGGAGTTCCCAGGCAAGAATACTGGAGTAAGTTGCCATTTCCTTCTCCAGGGGATCTTCTCCACCCAGAGATGAAAGTCCCATCTCCTGCAGCTCCTGCATTGCAGCCGGGTTCTTTGCCACGGAGCCGCCAGGAAGGCCTTGCCTAGGTATAAAGAAAGGGGGTAAGGAATTCTAGTTCCTGGTGGGGCATGCACTTCGCAGCAGGAACTCTCTTTCACAGAAACTAAGTCCATCTTCGGGAAACAATGGCTGCATCTTTCGCAGTTAATGCGATGTGCTCGTCACAGATATAAACCTTCTATTCTTTATGGCAATTTGCCTGTTAGCAACTGATCTCTGCTTTATCTGGTTTTAATTATGTAGCACAAATGTGCCAAATAAAACAGCACCATTCCCGATGAAAAGCAAGCTCAGCCCAGCTGAAATGGAGTGTGTTTCGCTCCGTGTACCGTTTTCGTTTTCAATGCGTGTGAGCAGAAATACAAGTCAGATGACTATGAGGAGAGAAAACGTGACTGCTGTTATGTCTGTCCAACTGTAATAAGAACAAACACATGAAGAATGGCTGGATTCAGGTAGAATTCAACTCATCAAGAATATTCTACAAAATATGTATATATTCCTGGATTGCCCATTCATCATAGTTTGGCTTATTGAGCTGCTGACAGAGTTGTATTTCTTGTTTTGTGTGGGGGAAAAAAACACTTTGAAAAAGTGTCATGTTATTATTTAAGGTAGCTGAACTTTCTTTTCAGTTTGCTCTCCAAGGCAAAGAAAAGCGTAAAAACAATGCAGGTTTGGGTCCAGGAGAGGCAACTGAACCCGTGGGTTTGGGGTTTAATAACGTCTCCACCATACATTATCACTGATAATTGGGAAAAACGTATTAAAAATATGATTTCAGACCTCTAGGCCAACAACAAATATTAACTGGAGCAGAAACTGAAAAATTTTTTTCTTTCTGTAATGGGCCAAACAGCAAATACTTTGGGTTCAAAGGCCATTTAGTTTCTGTCTCAACTCCTGGGACAGGAAAAAAAAAAAAAACAACCTTGCTATTGTAGCAGGGAGGCAGAAAGCAGCCATAGATGAGATGGAAATAGACATGGCTGTGTTCCAATAAAACTTTATTTACAAAAACAGATGATGAACTGCCTCTGACTCCCCAGGCTATAACTTACTGGCCCCTAAAATAAAGACATGATGGTAGAAAGTCCAAAGTGGAAAACATCCTCACTTGTGGCTGGCAGGCAGCCTGTCTTCCTCTTCCACTTTGGACTTAAATGTTCCTAGTTTGTTTGGAACTTCCTATATAAAATAGATAATGTTTTTCTATCAGCAGATAAACAGATAAAGATGTGGTGTATATGCACAGTGGAATATTACTCAGCCAGAAAGAGAACAAACTCTTGCCTCTTGCAGCAACATGGGAAGACATGGAGAGCATTGTACAAGGTGAAATAAGTCGGAGAGACAAAGAAAGATACTATATGATATTTATTCTACTTAGAATCTAAAAAATACAACAAACCAGTAAATATAACAGAAAAGAAGCAGGCTCAGATATAGAGGACAAACTAGTGGTTACCAGTAGGGAGAGGAAGGAGCATTACAGGTGCAGAGATTGTGCAAAGATCCAACCTGCCAACACAGGAGACGTGAGACTCGGGTTCAATCCCTGGGTTGAGAAGATCCCCTGGAGGAGGGAATGGTAACCCACTCCAGTATTCTTGCTGGAGGATCCTATCCTGTGGTCAGAGGAGCCTGGCGGGCTACAGTCCATGGAGTTTCAAAGAGTCAGACAAGACTGAAGCGACTTAGCACACATGCGTGCACAGAGGATTAAGAGATGCAAATTATTAGACATAAAATAAGCTACAACACAGGGGATACAGTCAACACTTCATAATAACTACAAGTGGAGTATAATCTTTAAACATTAGGAGTTACTATACTGTACACCAGTTCAGTTCAGTTCAGTTCAGTCGCTCAGTCGTGTCCGACTCTTTGCGACCCCATGAATCACAGCACGCCAGGCCTCCCTGTCCATCACCAACTCCCGGAGTTCACTCAGACTCATGTCCATTGAGTCAGTGATGCCATCCAGCCATCTCATCCTCTGTCATCCCCTTCTCCGCCTGCCCCCAATGCCTCCCAGCATCAGAGTCTTTTCCAATGAGTCAACTCACCTTATATAATATTGTACAACAATTATATTTCTATAGAAAAAAAGATAAAAATACCACAGATAGTTTCTATGGTAAACAGGTGATGAAAGGGAAGGAGATTTGCCAGCTGCTAATGAACAAAGTTTGACACCAAGGAGACCAAGTTCTAATTTTGGTTGTGCTGGTATGGATGTGATCTCATTTGCCTCATTTAACTTCAATAGGCCTTTGTTTCTGCTTCCGTGAAATGAGGGAGTCGGGCGAGATTACCTGGAATACCCTTTACAACTCTCAGGTTCTTTTTAGACTGAAAAGCTAACTGTGCTGGAGAAAAACGTCAGACTTGGACCCAGAGGGCACAGCCCTACGTCTTGCCAGGTATGCCATCTGGGAGGAGTTACTTAAACTCTCCAAGTCTAGGTTCTCCAATTGTTCGATGAGCCTAATACACTTTATCTGACAGGATGAAGTGGGATACACGATGTGAAGACGAGTGCCAGGATCTTGATGTTCCAATGTGGTGGTGGTGTTCCGTGCCTAAGTCGTGTCTGACTCTTTGCAGCCCCATGGAAAGCATGCCAGGCTCCCCGTCCTTCACTATCTCCCTGAGTTTGCTCAGATTCACGTCCGTTGAGTCGGTGAGGCTATCTAACCCTCTCGTCCTCTGTTGTGCCCTTTTTGAAGGCAGGAGAGCCTTCATCAGTGTTTCCCAGCATCAGGGTCTTTTNTGTCCTTCACTATCTCCGTGAGTTTGCTCAGATTCACGTCCGTTGAGTCGGTGAGGCTATCTAACCCTCTCGTCCTCTGTTGTGCCCTTTCTGAAGGCAGGAGAGCCTTCATCAGTGTTTCCCAGCATCAGGGTCTTTTCCGATGAGTCGGCTCTTCACATCAGGTGGCCAAAGTATTGGAGCTTCAGCTTCAGCATCAGTCCTTCCAACGAATATAGACGGTTGGACTGGTTTGACCTACTTGCAGTCCAAGGGACTCTCAAGAGACTTCTCCAGCACCACAGTTCGAAAGCATCAGTTCTTCAGCACTCAGCTTTCTTTATGGTCCAACTCTCACATTTATACGTGACTACTGGAAAAACCATAGTTTTGACTAATACGGACCTTTGTAACCCAAGTGATGTCTTAATTTTTTAATGCACTCTCTAGGTTTGTCATAGCTTTTCTCTCAAGGAGCAGTGTCTTTTAATTTCATGACTGCAATGTGAGTCAAATCCAAATCCATGGCTAATTTAAGGAAATTTCCTTCACTTCAGTTATCCTAATGTGACCATCAAAGCTGTCCCATTCCCTTAGAATCCAGAAGCAGTTTCATGGGAGTGATCATCAAAATCAAGTAATTAAAAAATGTAAATGTGGCTGATCAAGGCTAAACGCAAGCTCTCAAGGATGTAATTTCCATGGGGCAGAAAGTTCTAATGGAGGAGCAGCCGTGAATGGGGATTCCCCCAGTTCTTTCGCTAGATGCTCGGAGACCTAGAGTCCAGTTTCCCCCTTCCTTGTGGCTGTTCCTTCATCACAGCCCGAGCCCAAATCCCACAGCTTAAGAGAGCACTGAGCCAGGCTCGGGTGAAAGCTGATTACCTCCCTTGTGCCAGGCACTGTGCTGGCTGCTGACGGCACTTTTCTCACTGTACATTTACAGCCTTTCTCTGCAGTTGGCATAACGCTTCTCATTCTCACTGATGCTGAGAGGCTGAGGAGGCACAGGCTTAAATAACTTTCCAAAAACAAAGACTGCAGGGAGGATTGTTCGATTCCCCAGAGACTGTGCTTTTGTTCTTAGGCCCAAATCTCAAGAGAAGTTAAAAATCTTTGGGTGAATATGAATAAGTGAGGCAGGATGTCTGAAACCAAACTTCCCAGTGAACCTGAAAATCAGGGTCTGCTTCCCCAAACCATGGGGCTCTCTTCTAGAAGATGGACAAGACAGGAAGACAATCAGAATGTGAGTCAGGAGGATCAGGTTGTTCTTGACCTTGGTGCAGAGCCATGCACGCTGCTCGTGAACTCTGCGTGTTCTGAATGAACGAATGAGTCGATGAAGGACTGGCTTATGTTTCAGCTGCCAGCACCATGCTGGTCCACGGACAAAATAAATCTTGTGCTGCCTCTTCTGCTTTTGTTTTTAGCACATGTCCTAGCTCTTTGCCACAAATCACATTTTTCTGTCCTTATTCATCCAGATTTCAGCCTTTGGAAGCCTGACCTTCTATTTTCTTTGGCCTCCTACCTTCCTTTCCCACTGTCCTTCACCTTCATCCCAAATGCTTTCAGAAAGAAAGCCTCAGATTTTCTTCTCTTTTTTCCCCCCACTGGTAGAGTATTGGGTGAGAGGAAGGGCTTTTTGTTTTTATATCCATTTAAATCCTATGGCTTTATAAACTTAAAAAGAAACATGAGTTCATTAACGTAACACCATGTGCTTCTTATTAAGGGTCCTGTTTTCAGTCGTGGGAATAATAATAATAAGGAAGATGGTGGCTTAAGACATACATAAACTAAGTCTGTATTTCTTTGGAAACCAAACAATAGCAGACGCTATTGGGAAATATATCTACCCATACCAAAAAATGCTCACTCGTTCATTCAAGGAGTCCCCCCCCCATTATTTCCTTTGTTCAGGGTGCTATACTGAGCCTGGATCTAAAAGGAGACACGGGAAAAAGTTAAAATGTGAGAATATGTGACTCTAGGAACTGACTGAGGCATTTTCAGGATAGGCAAGTTAAGCATGGAATTAACCTTGTTCATTATAAACAAAAATGTGGGGAGTAAACAGTTGAGTGGGAGACCTTCTTCAATTCAACTCATATTGCAGATATAAATACTGGAAGGAGTCTCAAGCTTGTTCAGCATCCAGTAAGTGTCAGGCACTGGGCTGGATGTGTTTATATTAAATTTTAGCTGCAGACTCAGACTTTATGAGACAGATTGTAAAAATGAGTCATCAAGACTAAACTGAATTATTCCAAGTTACAAGGTGTGAAAGGGCAAGAAAGGGGGTTTGAACTCCGGCCCTTGGGGCCCTGAAACCCCTGTTGCTACTGCAACCACTCTGCATCCAGGAGTGATCTCTGTGCTGCAGGAAAAGAGCGGTTCCCCGGGAGCTGGATACGGAAACTTGGTAAGAGGACAAAGGAAATACCCACCGAACGAGCGTCTTCTCAATCAAGTAGATACTGGCTCAGAGATCCCCCATCCCACCAAATTCAGGCTGGTGTTTATGCAGCCGCCAGCTCTGTAGGGTAGCTGCCTCAGGCCCCACAGCCCTTGGAAGCCCTGCATCACTGCGGCGCCCGCAGGATCCTGGGGCTGCAGCAGTCACCCAGCTGGCTGCAGGGCAGCACACCCCTTGCTGTCACTGAGTATTAGGGCAGGCACCTGCCTTTAGTGAGTGCTTAGCATGGACCAGTCATGCGGAGCTTTGATAAGCTCTCTGCCTACACGATTTTGTTTCACCCCTATAACCCTCGGAGGAGGTACTATTGTTCTCATTTTGAGTTTGTTGTTAATAAATGAGGAAAGGGTTGCTTAGGAGTCTGCTTTCCAAGGTCCACAATTTGATTGCTAGTGAAGTTAGGAGGCGAGCCTGGCTTTGCCACCTACCAAAATCTGCACTCATTTTTTAAAAATTTTATTATTATTTTTAACTGGAAGATGAGTGCTTTACAATACTATGTTGGATTCTGCCATACTTCCACATGAATCAGTCACAGGTATACACATGTCCCCTCCCTCTTGAACCTCCCTTCCACCTCCCACCCCATGCCACCCTTCTAGGTTGTCACAGAGCATCAGTTTGAGCTCCCTGCATCAAACAGCGAATTCCCACTGGCTATTTGTTTTACAAATGGGGCTGTATACGTTTCAATGCTGATCTCCCAATTTGTCCCATCCGCTCCTTCACCTGCTCTGTCCAAAAGTAAAACCTGAATTCTTAATCTTTAATCTCTAGACCTGGTAACTACACGCGGCTGACACACCAACCCAGATGTTCACAAATGGTCTCCGTGGCTTTGGGGAGCAGAATTCCAGGTGGGGCGTGACCTGGGACAGGGAGAAGAATGGAACCCACAGAGAACAGAAGTCAAAGAGGGTCCAGGCGGGACCAGAGGAATTCATAAAAATGTTTAGGGAAGGGTTGGAGTGAAGGCACATGCTACTTTTGTGGAGGATGAGATGGTTGGATGGCATCCCCTACTCAATGGACATGAACTTGGGCAAACTCTGGGAGATCGTGAGAGACAGGGAGGCCTGGTGTGCTGCAGTCCACCAGAGTTGGACACGGCTTGGCAACTGAACGACAACTGTGGCTTTGTCTATGTACACACACACACATACACTGCAGTAGGCTGTAGATATAGTTTCTCTTTACTAATATTTGTGTCTAAGAAGTTCTGAGTTGGAAGAGCCCATTCAGACATTGACAAGGAGATGTACTTGGGCGAGGGCAGACCAGCCAACAGGTGCGAGCACCTTCCCAAGGCCAGGAGAAGCAAGTTGAACAGCCCATGAGCTTGTTTGCCAAGAGTCCACATGGGGCCTTTTCCAACCGCACAGGCTGCTCACTATGGACTCTGTGGACGGGGGCTAGATTAACCTGGTTTATGGATTTCCTTGGGGAAGAGGAGGAGAGGCAGACCAACGAGGGACTGGATGCGAGGATGATGGGTAAGTAATTCCTGGGGAAATTATGGGAAAGGAGAAGCCTCACTTTAGATCCATAAGAGGAAATCAAGGAAAATTGTATCCCTTTTGAGCAAGGCTGGACAGAGGCTTCCCCGTTACCCCCAGGGATGGTGGGAAGGCACGATCACCTTGGCGCCACGGAGGAGACCCTTCTGGACATGAAGGGCCACGTGAGAGTTAAGGCCGCTTAAATGCAGAGTGTGGCAGAGGCCGCGGGAGTTGCCGCCACTCTCCACGTGCCGGACGGGCAGGAAATTGTAGGTTCTCGTTTTTCCTTTTATTCCATTTTCTTAAAAAAGCACAGATGAGCATTTTACTCTGTAGCTGTAATGACTGTTACAGCACTTGAATAG
>SJYW01036857.1:50463-61345 GCA_006410735.1 Raphicerus campestris
ACCTTGACTGAATTGCTTGATATCATTTATAAACTTCAGTTAACTAACCTGTAAAGGCAGGTGGTTGGACTGTAATCTCCCAAGTGCCTCCTGGCTCTAATTAACAAAGAACACATGAGTAGAATTAATTAGAAAGGTGGGGAAGGGTCCGCTGGAGAAGAGGGTGAATATCACAGTCACTGGGAATTGTTCCCATTAGGGAGGTGCCATGATAGAAGAAAGTAGAATTATGGATGAGTGTATTAATTAACGTTAGCCACTGTAACAGAGAAAACCCCAGCTTTCAGTGGTTTAGCACAACAGAAATGTGCTTCTTGCTCACTGAGGATCCCAACTCTTGTCTTGTGGCCCCATCACCCTCAGGCCTCTAGTTCATCAATTCCTTCCAGGGTCAAGGTGAAACACAGTGAAGAAGGTACATCCCTTCCTACCATTCAGCTCGGAAATAACACACATCACTTCTCTCACATTCTGTTGGCAGCAATGGGTCATGAGGCCTTGCCTGCTAAGTACTTTCAGCCCTGTCCAACTCTTTGCAACCCCATGGACTGTGGCCTGCCAGGCTCCTCTGTCCACAGGAGTTCCCAGGCAAGAATACTGGAGTAAGTTGCCATTTCCTTCTCCAGGGGATCTTCTCCACCCAGAGATGAAAGTCCCATCTCCTGCAGCTCCTGCATTGCAGCCGGGTTCTTTGCCACGGAGCCGCCAGGAAGGCCTTGCCTAGGTATAAAGAAAGGGGGTAAGGAATTCTAGTTCCTGGTGGGGCATGCACTTCGCAGCAGGAACTCTCTTTCACAGAAACTAAGTCCATCTTCGGGAAACAATGGCTGCATCTTTCGCAGTTAATGCGATGTGCTCGTCACAGATATAAACCTTCTATTCTTTATGGCAATTTGCCTGTTAGCAACTGATCTCTGCTTTATCTGGTTTTAATTATGTAGCACAAATGTGCCAAATAAAACAGCACCATTCCCGATGAAAAGCAAGCTCAGCCCAGCTGAAATGGAGTGTGTGTTTCGCTCCGTGTACCGTTTTCGTTTTCAATGCGTGTGAGCAGAAATACAAGTCAGATGACTATGAGGAGAGAAAACGTGACTGCTGTTATGTCTGTCCAACTGTAATAAGAACAAACACATGAAGAATGGCTGGATTCAGGTAGAATTCAACTCATCAAGAATATTCTACAAAATATGTATATATTCCTGGATTGCCCATTCATCATAGTTTGGCTTATTGAGCTGCTGACAGAGTTGTATTTCTTGTTTTGTGTGGGGGAAAAAAACACTTTGAAAAAGTGTCATGTTATTATTTAAGGTAGCTGAACTTTCTTTTCAATTTGCTCTCCAAGGCAAAGAAAAGCGTAAAGACAATGCAGGTTTGGGTCCAGGAGAGGCAACTGAACCCGTGGGTTTGGGGTTTAATAACGTCTCCACCATACATTATCACTGATAATTGGGAAAAACGTATTAAAAATATGATTTCAGACCTCTAGGCCAACAACAAATATTAACTGGAGCAGAAACTGAAAAAATTTTTTCTTTCTGTAATGGGCCAAACAGCAAATACTTTGGGTTCAAAGGCCATTTAGTTTCTGTCTCAACTCCTGGGACAGGAAAAAAAAAAAAAACAACCTTGCTATTGTAGCAGGGAGGCAGAAAGCAGCCATAGATGAGATGGAAATAGACATGGCTGTGTTCCAATAAAACTTTATTTACAAAAACAGATGATGAACTGCCTCTGACTCCCCAGGCTATAACTTACTGGCCCCTAAAATAAAGACATGATGGTAGAAAGTCCAAAGTGGAAAACATCCTCACTTGTGGCTGGCAGGCAGCCTGTCTTCCTCTTCCACTTTGGACTTAAATGTTCCTAGTTTGTTTGGAACTTCCTATATAAAATAGATAATGTTTTTCTATCAGCAGATAAACAGATAAAGATGTGGTGTATATGCACAGTGGAATATTACTCAGCCAGAAAGAGAACAAACTCTTGCCTCTTGCAGCAACATGGGAAGACATGGAGAGCATTGTACAAGGTGAAATAAGTCGGAGAGACAAAGAAAGATACTATATGATATTTATTCTACTTAGAATCTAAAAAATACAACAAACCAGTAAATATAACAGAAAAGAAGCAGGCTCAGATATAGAGGACAAACTAGTGGTTACCAGTAGGGAGAGGAAGGAGCATTACAGGTGCAGAGATTGTGCAAAGATCCAACCTGCCAACACAGGAGACATGAGACTTGGGTTCAATCCCTGGGTTGAGAAGATCCCCTGGAGGAGAGAATGGTAACCCACTCCAGTATTCTTGCTGGAGGATCCTATCCTGTGGTCAGAGGAGCCTGGCGGGCTACAGTCCATGGAGTTTCAAAGAGTCAGACAAGACTGAAGCGACTTAGCACACATGCGTGCACAGAGGATTAAGAGATGCAAATTATTAGACATAAAATAAGCTACAACACAGGGGATACAGTCAACACTTCATAATAACTACAAGTGGAGTATAATCTTTAAACATTAGGAGTTACTATACTGTACACCAGTTCAGTTCAGTTCAGTTCAGTCGCTCAGTCGTGTCCGACTCTTTGCGACCCCATGAATCACAGCACGCCAGGCCTCCCTGTCCATTACCAACTCCCGGAGTTCACTCAGACTCACGTCCATTGAGTCCGTGATGCCATCCAGCCATCTCATCCTCTGTCATCCCCTTCTCCGCCTGCCCCCAATGCCTCCCAGCATCAGAGTCTTTTCCAATGAGTCAACTCACCTTATATAATATTGTACAACAATTATATTTCTATAGAAAAAAAGATAAAAATACCACAGATAGTTTCTATGGTAAACAGGTGATGAAAGGGAAGGAGATTTGCCAGCTGCTAATGAACAAAGTTTGATACCAAGGAGACCAAGTTCTAATTTTGGTTGTGCTGGTATGGATGTGATCTCACTTGCCTCATTTAACTTCAATAGGCCTTTGTTTCTGCTTCCCTGAAATGAGGGAGTCGGGCGAGATTACCTGGAATACCCTTTACAACTCTCAGGTTCTTTTTAGACTGAAAAGCTAACTGTGCTGGAGAAAAACGTCAGACTTGGACCCAGAGGGCACAGCCCTACGTCTTGCCAGGTATGCCATCTGGGAGGAGTTACTTAAACTCTCCAAGTCTAGGTTCTCCAATTGTTCGATGAGCCTAATACACTTTATCTGACAGGATGAAGTGGGATACACGATGTGAAGACGAGTGCCAGGATCTTGATGTTCCAATGTGGTGGTGGTGTTCCGTGCCTAAGTCGTGTCTGACTCTTTGCAGCCCCATGGAAAGCATGCCAGGCTCCCCTGTCCTTCACTATCTCCGTGAGTTTGCTCAGATTCACGTCCGTTGAGTCGGTGAGGCTATCTAACCCTCTCGTCCTCTGTTGTGCCCTTTCTGAAGGCAGGAGAGCCTTCATCAGTGTTTCCCAGCATCAGGGTCTTTTCCGATGAGTCGGCTCTTCACATCAGGTGGCCAAAGTATTGGAGCTTCAGCTTCAGCATCAGTCCTTCCAACGAATATAGAGGGTTGGACTGGTTTGACCTACTTGCAGTCCAAGGGACTCTCAAGAGACTTCTCCAGCACCACAGTTCGAAAGCATCAGTTCTTCAGCACTCAGCTTTCTTTATGGTCCAACTCTCACATTTATACGTGACTACTGGAAAAACCATAGTTTTGACTAATACGGACCTTTGTAACCCAAGTGATGTCTTAATTTTTTAATGCACTCTCTAGGTTTGTCATAGCTTTTCTCTCAAGGAGCAGTGTCTTTTAATTTCATGACTGCAATGTGAGTCAAATCCAAATCCATGGCTAATTTAAGGAAATTTCCTTCACTTCAGTTATCCTAATGTGACCATCAAAGCTGTCCCATTCCCTTAGAATCCAGAAGCAGTTTCATGGGAGTGATCATCAAAATCAAGTAATTAAAAAATGTAAATGTGGCTGATCAAGGCTAAACGCAAGCTCTCAAGGATGTAATTTCCATGGGGCAGAAAGTTCTAATGGAGGAGCAGCCGTGAATGGGGATTCCCCCAGTTCTTTCGCTAGATGCTCGGAGACCTAGAGTCCAGTTTCTCCCTTCCTTGTGGCTGTTCCTTCATCACAGCCCGAGCCCAAATCCCACAGCTTAAGAGAGCACTGAGCCAGGCTCGGGTGAAAGCTGATTACCTCCCTTGTGCCAGGCACTGTGCTGGCTGCTGACGGCACTTTTCTCACTGTACATTTACAGCCTTTCTCTGCAGTTGGCATAACGCTTCTCATTCTCACTGATGCTGAGAGGCTGAGGAGGCACAGGCTTAAATAACTTTCCAAAAACAAAGACTGCAGGGAGGATTGTTCGATTCCCCAGAGACTGTGCTTTTGTTCTTAGGCCCAAATCTCAAGAGAAGTTAAAAATCTTTGGGTGAATATGAATAAGTGAGGCAGGATGTCTGAAACCAAACTTCCCAGTGAACCTGAAAATCAGGGTCTGCTTCCCCAAACCATGGGGCTCTCTTCTAGAAGATGGACAAGACAGGAAGACAATCAGAATGTGAGTCAGGAGGATCAGGTTGTTCTTGACCTTGGTGCAGAGCCATGCACGCTGCTCGTGAACTCTGCGTGTTCTGAATGAACGAATGAGTCGATGAAGGACTGGCTTATGTTTCAGCTGCCAGCACCATGCTGGTCCACGGACAAAATAAATCTTGTGCTGCCTCTTCTGCTTTTGTTTTTAGCACATGTCCTAGCTCTTTGCCACAAATCACATTTTTCTGTCCTTATTCATCCAGATTTCAGCCTTTGGAAGCCTGACCTTCTATTTTCTTTGGCCTCCTACCTTCCTTTCCCACTGTCCTTCACCTTCATCCCAAATGCTTTCAGAAAGAAAGCCTCAGATTTTCTTCTCTTTTTTCCCCCCACTGGTAGAGTATTGGGTGAGAGGAAGGGCTTTTTGTTTTTATATCCATTTAAATCCTATGGCTTTATAAACTTAAAAAGAAACATGAGTTCATTAACGTAACACCATGTGCTTCTTATTAAGGGTCCTGTTTTCAGTCGTGGGAATAATAATAATAAGGAAGATGGTGGCTTAAGACATACATAAACTAAGTCTGTATTTCTTTGGAAACCAAACAATAGCAGACGCTATTGGGAAATATATCTACCCATACCAAAAAATGCTCACTCGTTCATTCAAGGAGTCCCCCCCCCATTATTTCCTTTGTTCAGGGTGCTATACTGAGCCTGGATCTAAAAGGAGACACGGGAAAAAGTTAAAATGTGAGAATATGTGACTCTAGGAACTGACTGAGGCATTTTCAGGATAGGCAAGTTAAGCATGGAATTAACCTTGTTCATTATAAACAAAAATGTGGGGAGTAAACAGTTGAGTGGGAGACCTTCTTCAATTCAACTCATATTGCAGATATAAATACTGGAAGGAGTCTCAAGCTTGTTCAGCATCCAGTAAGTGTCAGGCACTGGGCTGGATGTGTTTATATTAAATTTTAGCTGCAGACTCAGACTTTATGAGACAGATTGTAAAAATGAGTCATCAAGACTAAACTGAATTATTCCAAGTTACAAGGTGTGAAAGGGCAAGAAAGGGGGTTTGAACTCCGGCCCTTGGGGCCCTGAAACCCCTGTTGCTACTGCAACCACTCTGCATCCAGGAGTGATCTCTGTGCTGCAGGAAAAGAGCAGTTCCCTGGGAGCTGGATACGGAAACTTGGTAAGAGGACAAAGGAAATACCCACCGAACGAGCGTCTTCTCAATCAAGTAGATACTGGCTCAGAGATCCCCCATCCCACCAAATTCAGGCTGGTGTTTATGCAGCCGCCAGCTCTGTAGGGTAGCTGCCTCAGGCCCCACAGCCCTTGGAAGCCCTGCATCACTGCGGCGCCCGCAGGATCCTGGGGCTGCAGCAGTCACCCAGCTGGCTGCAGGGCAGCACACCCCTTGCTGTCACTGAGTATTAGGGCAGGCACCTGCCTTTAGTGAGCGCTTAGCATGGACCAGTCATGCGGAGCTTTGATAAGCTCTCTGCCTACATGATTTTGTTTCACCCCTATAACCCTCAGAGGAGGTACTATTGTTCTCATTTTGAGTTTGTTGTTAATAAATGAGGAAAGGGTTGCTTAGGAGTCTGCTTTCCAAGGTCCACAATTTGATTGCTAGTGAAGTTAGGAGGCGAGCCTGGCTTTGCCACCTACCAAAATCTGCACTCATTTTTAAAAAATTTTATTATTATTTTTAACTGGAAGATGAGTGCTTTACAATACTATGTTGGATTCTGCCATACTTCCACATGAATCAGTCACAGGTATACACATGTCCCCTCCCTCTTGAACCTCCCTTCCACCTCCCACCCCATGCCACCCTTCTAGGTTGTCACAGAGCATCAGTTTGAGCTCCCTGCATCAAACAGCGAATTCCCACTGGCTATTTGTTTTACAAATGGGGCTGTATACGTTTCAATGCTAATCTCCCAATTTGTCCCATCCGCTCCTTCACCTGCTCTGTCCAAAAGTAAAACCTGCATTCTTAATCTTTAATCTCTAGACCTGGTAACTACACGCGGCTGACACACCAACCCAGATGTTCACAAATGGTCTCCGTGGCTTTGGGAAGCAGAATTCCAGGTGGGGCGTGACCTGGGACAGGGAGAAGAATGGAACCCACAGAGAACAGAAGTCAAAGAGGGTCCAGGCGGGACCAGAGGAATTCATAAAAATGTTTAGGGAAGGGTTGGAGTGAAGGCACATGCTACTTTTGTGGAGGATGAGATGGTTGGATGGCATCCCCTACTCAATGGACATGAACTTGGGCAAACTCTGGGAGATCGTGAGAGACAGGGAGGCCTGGTGTGCTGCAGTCCACCAGAGTTGGACACGGCTTGGCAACTGAACGACAACTGTGGCTTTGTCTATGTACACACACACACATACACTGCAGTAGGCTGTAGATATAGTTTCTCTTTACTAATATTTGTGTCTAAGAAGTTCTGAGTTGGAAGAGCCCATTCAGACATTGACAAGGAGATGTACTTGGGCGAGGGCAGACCAGCCAGCAGGTGCGAGCACCTTCCCAAGGCCAGGAGAAGCAAGTTGAACAGCCCATGAGCTTGTTTGCCAAGAGTCCACATGGGGCCTTTTCCAACCGCACAGGCTGCTCACTATGGACTCTGTGGACGGGGGCTAGATTAACCTGGTTTATGGATTTCCTTGGGGAAGAGGAGGAGAGGCAGACCAACGAGGGACTGGATGCGAGGATGATGGGTAAGTAATTCCTGGGGAAATTATGGGAAAGGAGAAGCCTCACTTTAGATCCATAAGAGGAAATCAAGGAAAATTGTATCCCTTTTGAGCAAGGCTGGACAGAGGCTTCCCCGTTACCCCCAGGGATGGCGGGAAGGCGCAATCACCTTGGCGCCACGGAGGAGACCCTTCTGGACATGAAGGGCCACGTGAGAGTTAAGGCCGCTTAAATGCAGAGCGTGGCAGAGGCCGCGGGAGTTGCCGCCACTCTCCACGTGCCGGACGGGCAGGAAATTGTAGGTTCTCGTTTTTCCTTTTATTCCATTTTCTTAAAAAAGCACAGATGAGCATTTTACGCTGTAGCTGTAATGACTGTTACAGCACTTGAATAGAAGATGAGATCTGATAATAATTTTAAAAAATGATAACATAGATTTGCTTCTCTCAGCATGTTTAGCGATTTGCCCAGGAGACAGAGTGTGGGGTCTTTCCAATCCGGTTGTGTTCAAAACAGAGAATGGGCTGCATTTCAATGCAGTACACGCTCTATGTAAAGTTCTCTGCTCCAAGTCTGCAGGCGCAGTGTTAGAACAACAGGGTCTCAGAGCCTAAACTCAGAATCTCTGCCCCCTCTTCTCGCCCCTAGCAATCCTTTTTTCCTCCTAATATAGACATCTTCAAATCTTGATATGTTATTTTTGTGGCTTTTTAAAAATGAGAACCAATATATCAGATGTCTAGCTTTGAATTCTGCATCAGGCAAGGTCGAGTCACAGAAACAAAACCCACTTTAGGAATCCCAAGCGAGATGGCGGAGGGGGGCGGTCCAGCACAGGCATTGTCCTCACAGATGACAGAGGAGCCGAGACAACAACTCAGGGATAGAGAGTGATCTAGAAATTACCCACAGCAGGACTATAGCCCGTCTGCTTCTCGTAAAAATACAAGAGTAAGATCTCTAAGGGAGGAGTGAAACAGGAGGGAAGGGGGCACGGCACAGTCTTTAAAAACATGGCATAGCCATAGGACATGACAAAAGCTGGGTAGAACCAGTTAGGTCCAAGACAGCGGGAGATGTGTCTTCCAGTGGACTTTGAGCCTCTTTATACGCTCACTGTAATACACTGGCTAAGTGACAGTCCCAAGGTTAACCACAATAGGTCAAAAAGTGGACAGTGGCCCAATTCCTGGAAATCATCGCCCCTTCCCTGGAAAAACTGGAACAATCCTCCCACCTGGCTTCCCAGGTGAAAGTGAAAGTTGCTCAGTTGTGTCCAACTCTTTGCGACCCAACTCTTTGGACTATACAGTCCATGGGATTCTCCAGGACAGAATACTGGAGTGGGTAGCCATTCCCTTCTCCAGGGAATCTTGCCAACCCAGGATTGAACCCAGGTCTCCCACACTGCAGGCAGATCCTCTAGCCACGAGGGAAGCCCCAGGTGGCCCAGTGGTAAAGAAACTACCTGCCAGTGCAGGAGACCCAAGAGACTTGGNAACCCAGGATTGAACCCAGTTCTCCCACGTTGCAGGCAGATCCTCTAGCCATGAGGGAAGCCCCAGGTGGCCCAGTGGTAAAGAAACTACCTGCCAGTGCAGGAGACCCAAGAGACTTGGGTTTGATCCCTGGATCAGGAAGATCCTCTGGAGAAGGAAATGGCAATCCCCTCCACTATTCTTGCCTGGAGAATCCCATGGACAGAGGAGCCTAGCGAACTACAGTCCATGGGGTCACAAAGANCTCATTTGTTACTTAGAACAGTCCCATAAGGGAAGAACTCATTACTTCCACTTTACTGCAGAGAAGCCTAACTCACAGAAGAGTTAAATCATGACCCCAGGTTATCCCACCTGCAAGTGGCCAGGATGAAATTCAAACCAAGGCAGAGAATAGGATGCTTGCTTTCTATGAGGCGGCTTGTTCCTCAGATTATCTGACCACGGAAAGACAAAACAGAGTGACAAAACAGAATAGCCACGTGGAGCAAATCTAATGGCCTCTCCAGAGGTCTTATTCTGATTATATCAGAATCCATACTGGCAGCCTCAGCCTCCACAGTGAAGACCGAACTGCTCAGTAGACAGCCTGTCAGCTGACAAGCATCGCGTTTCTCTGAGGACCAGCCTCACCACCCATTATGCTGCCAAGCGTGAAGCAAAGGGGATGACAAGAGGAGCATGGATTCGATGTCTGGACCTCGCCCCGTAGCCACGTGACACGCCACCCTGAATCGCCTGAACAAGCCTACGTGCAGGTTCTAATAGCACTGAAGCTTCCGCCTGTCCCCCTTCCTCCTTATCCTCTCTTTCAGGGCACTTGCAAGAGGTAAGTAAGGACAAAGTGAAGGTGAGAGGGGCTTCTATTGTGTTCTGGGCCTTGTTGGAGTTTATCTTCCTCTCCAAGCAAGATCTGCTTCCTTGCCAGCAGACCCTGGGAGGCAGGTTAGCATCATCCTTTGCATCTCTACTTCATTCTGGAGATGAAAGAAACGGCTGATGAGGTCTAGATGCCTTCTTGGTCTGCACAGGGACTGAGGCGTGAACCCACTCCCAGAGGTGATTTTGCACACACACATGCCCCCAAAGGAACACTAGCAATGTGACTGTGGCTTCCTTCCTTCCTGTGACTTAAGAGGCTTGCTGAGTCTGCTCTTGATGACCTTCTAAGCCCTGTCCCTCCCACTGTGCCATACTCAATTTCTCCCAATCTTTGGATGTCCAGTGTGCCTTCTCCATGCTCTGATGCAAATAATTCTTCCATATGGAAAACTCCTTCCCTCCACTTATCCTGAATGGTTAAGTTTAAACATGGTACCTTCTAGAAAGCCATTCTCAATCACAGAAACATTCTGGATTCCTTTTTCTTCCTGTGTATTTTTATATGCTGAGTATCAGAGAGCCCACATTCATTGGGCATCTTCTGTGTGCTAAGCTCACCCATGTTTGACTCTTTGTTACCCAGGCCAGAATGGAGTAGCCTTTCCCTTCTTCAGGGGATCTTCCCAACCCAGAGACTGAACCAATGTCTCCTGCAGTGGCAGACCCTTTACCACTGAGCCATAGGGGAAGCGCAGGTGCAGGTACTATGTGAGCATGCTAGGGTAGAATGTGTGTGCTGTGTGGGAAGGACAGAGATTTTCCTAGAGAATACTAGTGGTTTGTTTGTGTGTCAGTAAAATGATTGTCATCGCTAGTTTACATTCTCTGGTCACCTGATGGGCAGAGAGTAGTTACGCATGAAAAACTTTATGGGAAAGTTTCCCCATGAAAGGGAAGACAATTTCCCTTTTGGTTAAATTAACCAGGGTTATTTTCTTTTGTTTGCAACCCCAAACTATAACCTATCCATATAGCTATCTTACTGTTATTATGATTATGACTGCTACTGTTATTATGATTATTAGAAAAGAGGGTTTAATTAAAATGATGATAATGATTATTTTTGATGCTATAACTAGAACATAAATTTCCTGTGTAAATTGGCAGTAGATACTAAATCAAAGGCAACTCGCATACATCTCTATTCACTTTCACATTTATGCCCACACCTGCTCTCTCCTTCTCTCTCTCTCTCTCTCTCTCTCTATATATATATATATATATATATATATA
>SJYW01036857.1:108139-119658 GCA_006410735.1 Raphicerus campestris
ATCGCAAAGAGTCAGATTCAGCTCAGCAACTGAGCGCAGGTGCGTTCTCCATTACTCACACAATCGATCTGCTTGCAAACGCCAGTGTGTCTCACAGTTCCACCCTTCCTGCCCCTGACCTATCGATAGTTCAGTAAATTCTCTCCGCTAAAAAGATTTTCATGTTTACAGTCATTGTCACTATGAGTAGTGTTTATCGTGGTCTTAAATCTGGTAACACAAGTAATGGATTTGTAACAGCACCTGGCCCGTGTAAAGATCCCCTGAGTGCTGGCTGTACTTATAATTTGCCAGCAATTTGAAATTCAATTCTTCTCACTCCTCACAACATTATCCAGTAGACAGTATTGTTCTTCCCATTTTATGGATGAGAAAACTGAAGATCAGTGACACAAAACAGCTTGAGGCAAAAAGCCACCAGATCCTCAGAATTATTTTATGCATGATCCAAGGTCAATTTAAATACTTATTGTCTTATAACTCATTAAACTCCAACTGTTACAGTGAGAAAAATTAAGAGCGGAGGAGTTCAGCAGCTCCTTCAAGGTCATAGGGAGTCAAAAGTGAAGCCTGGTGTGATGCCAGCTTTCTGTGTTAATGTGGCTAGTAACTCAAGCTAAGACTAATTTAAGTGTCCTTGGGAAGTTCCTTCCTCGATGTGAGTAAAGGCCATCATCCGTTGACTTTAAGTAAGGGAGACTGTCCTAGTCTGGATGGGCCGAATTGTATTAACTGAAAGTCCTGAAGAGCAGAAATCATAGCCCTCAAGGAAGAAGAAAGTCGACTTAGGGCTACAGCATCAGCTCACACCTGGCAGTGCCAGCCTGCCCTTCCCAGGGGGCCCACCCTGTAATTTTTGGAATTGCCAAGCCAGCTCCCATGATCACATAAGACAATTCCTTACAATGAATCTCCTAATGTGTATCTCCTACTGGTTCTGTTTCTCTAGTTGAAACACTTGGATTAAGACCCAAATCTCTGTGTCCAGAGGCAGAGTTCAGCTCTAAACTATTAGCATCATGATAACCATCAAAACTCAGCTTATCTTGGTCAAGAAGATCTTGGCCTATTGACTTAATTATGAGGGCTTCCCTGGGGGCTCAGTAGTAAAGAATCCACCTGCCAATGCAGGAGACATGGGTTTGATCCCTGGGTCAGGAAGATCCCCTGCAGAAAAAAATGGCAACACACTCCAGTATTCTTGCCTGGAAAATTCCATGGACAGTGGAGCCTGGTGGGCTTCAGTTCATGGTGTTGCAAAGTCAAACATGACTGGGCGCACACGCCACTGTCAACCGTTAAAACTCAGGTCGTCTTGGTCAAAGAGGTCTTGGTTTTATCAGAACCCTACTGGCTTAATTAAGCAGCTTTAACGAGACCCACCAGGAATAAATAATACAACCGTTCTTTAACTTGTAGAAATGCTACCTTTCTTGTACTAGTAATAGTACACAAATAGTAATAGTAAATTAACTTTTACTAAGGAAGTTCCACTTCCCAGCAAATGATCAAGATCTTTGAAGTCATAATCTTATTTCATGGAGATAGAGAGGTGGGATCCTACTCAATACAAGAATGAATTTTCTAAGCATAAAATCAACCTGGGCTGATTTGAGAGGTGGGAAGCTTTCCATCTGTCAAGGTCTGGAAACTCAGATTCAAGACATTTTGCAAGTTAGGGAGGGAATCTGGCATTGAATGGTAGCTAAAGATGACAAACTGTAAGCTTGCTTATTCCAAAAACTCTGTCCTCTGGCCATTTACATACTAAGCCCGCATAACATTATTTTTAAATTGGTGATAAAACTGTCCTCAAAGACTGAGTACGTGCAGGCTTGAATTTCTGGCAAAATTCAAGACTGAGTACGTGCAGGCTTGAATTTCTGGCAAAATTAAATCAGTGAACCTTATCTCTACTTTTGTGGCCTCCCCCAATAAGGGTGTCTGCAAAGATCCATAAACAGGCACTAAACAATAATGCAAATTAAAGCAGAGTCAGTTCTCAGTTATCCACATTGACAGATAGAGCAAATGGACAGATAATCCAAATCAGCAATCAGTGGCAAATTTTTTTACATTTGATTTTTAAATCCTGCACTCTACTGCTCCATGATTAAGAGGTGACTTTTGCTGAAAAAAAAAAGATCCACTGCCTTGACAAAATTTTGCTTCCCTTATTTTTTTTTAATGTTTGAATTGAAATATTGTTACTTTACAATGTACCAATCTCTGCTGTACAGCAAAGTGATTCAGTTACAGACATATGGACATTCTTTTTGTATATCCCTTTCCGTTACATATGGACATTCTTTTTGTATATCCCTTTCCGTTATGGCTCCTATATAGTTCCCTGTGCTATACATTAGGACCTTGTGTTTTATCCATTCTAAATGTAACAGTTTGCATCTACCAACCTCAAACCCCCGGTCCAGCCCTCTCCCTCCCTGGAGACCGCAAGTCTGTTCTTTATGCCTACGGAGTGAGTAAGTGTCAGTCACTCAGTCGAGTCCAACTCTTTGTGACCCCATGGACTATATCCCTCCAGGCTCCTCTGTCCATGGGATTCTCCAGGCAAGAATACTAGAGTGGGTTGCCATTTCCTCCTTCGGGGGATCTTCCCAACCCAGGGATCAAACCTGAGTCTCCTGCATTGCAGGCCGAGTTTCCCACCTTGCTCCTCTATCCCTGGGCATCTCTGAGCAAGGATACTGGAGTGGGTTGCCATTTCCCTCTCCACTACGTCTATGAGTCTGTTTCTATTTTGTAGACAGGTTCATTTGTGCCATATTTTATATTCCACATGTAAAGGATGTCATCCATTTGGCTTTCCGACTCACTTAGTGTGCTAATCCCTGGTGGCATCCATGTTACTGCCAGTGGCATTATTTCATTCTTTTGTGGCTGAGTAATATCCCATTGTATATATCTACCGTATCTTCTCTATCCATTCATCTCTTGATGAGCATTTAGGCTGTTCCCATGTTTTGGCTGTTTTGAAACAGCACTGCTATGGCCCAGGCATCTAACCCACATCCCTTATGTCTCCTGCATTGGCAGGCGGGTCCCTTTTTTTCAACTGAAGGACCATTGCTTCACAGTATTTTATGGTGTTCTGTCATACATCAGCAAGAATCAGCCATGGGTCAGCCTCCCTCCTGAACTGCCCTCCCACCTCCCTCCCCATGCTGCCCTTCTAGATGGTCACAGCATCCTTGTTTGAAGTCCCTGAGTCACACAGCAAATTCCCATTGGCTCTCTATTTTACAAGTGGTGTTGTAAATTTCCATGTTACTCTCTCCATATANATTACCAGGGTTACAAGGGTATAGTGTCTAATCTTTGCTCCGTAACAGTGAAAGCAGGGACTCTTACTCATCTCAGATACTCCGTGCCCAGCCTCATGAGCTGGGTGTGAGAAACACTGAATAACTGTATCTCTTACCCCATTATAGATTTTTTCATAATAATGCTAGCTAATATTGACAGAGTATGTACACTCCAAGCACTTTACATACATTAATCCCACTTACTCCTCTCTCCAACCCCATAAAGCATGACTAGTATCATCCTGTTTTTCAGATGGAGGCGTAGAGGGGCTAAGCCATTTGCCCAGATACGAAAGCATGGGATAGAGTCAGCATTTAAACTCACACAGGTTGCCTTCAGAGCCCCAGGGCTGACCCCCTCAACTCCCACCCTGGACCAAGAAATCCTCAGCCTAAGAGGGTCAAGTCTACATTTCAGGGTAAATGGCACTGAAACCTTGGCTCCAGGTACTAAGCTCTTTGTTCTGAGACATCCTTCAGGCACACAACTATCCTGTTCATGAAGGACTGTCACTGTCCTCATCCCCTCTGATTGTCAGGAGCACGGCAACCTGGAGTTCAAGTGAGTCCTCTGGGGTAGCAGGGAATGTCAGAAGCCAAGCTTAGAGTCCTGTCTGTTGGGCAAAGCTTTGCCGGTGCTCCCCCAGGGGAGCTGGAATTGCAGGGAGGGAGGGAAATTAGGGAGGAAACAAAAACAGGAGCTGCTCTTGATCATCAAAAGGAATGAGACAGGCAGGGAAAATGACAGAAGGGAAGCAGAGGGAGTCAAAATCAAATTAAGCAGGCTGCAGGGTTCACAGGTGGGACTCAGGCAGGCGTTTGTGGAACCAGAGTGGGATGGAAGGGGATAGAGTGGATTAGTGCGGAAGAGAATGGGTGGAGGTAGAATGAGGTGCGGACTAAAGCACGTGACCAACTTTGCACCTGGCGCACCTGCATCTGGCGTGTGCAGTTGCTCAGTTGTGTCTGTGGGCTGTAGCCCAACAGGCTCGCTCTGTCCATGGGATTTTCCAGGCGAGAATGCTGGAGTGGATCATCATTTCCTCCTCCAGAGATCTTCCTGACCCAAGGATTGAACCTGTGTCTCCCGCATTCTCTGTATTGGCAGACAGATTCTTTACCAATGAGCCACCTGCGAAGCCCTTGACACATAGATTTACTCATTGCTGTGAACTGAATTGTGTCCCCAAAAATTCATATGTGGAAGCCCTAACCAGGGCTTCATCACCCTTGATGTGATATTTGAAGACCTTTAGGAGATAATTAGGATTAGAAGAGATCAAGAGGGTGGGGCCCTCATAACAGGATTAGTGCCCTTATTAGAAGAGGCATTAGAAAGCTTGCATGCCCTTTCCCCCCTGCTGGGTGTGTGCAAAGGAGAGGTCATGTGACCATGAGGAAAGATGGGAGCCAGGAAGAGAGCTCAGAAATCAGAAGTCAGGAATCAGATTGGCTAGAACTTTGATCTTGAACTTGCTAGCCTCTAGAACTGTGAGAACATTCATTTCTACGCACCCAGGCTGTAGTATTGGGTTGGCCAAAAAAAGTCAGAATCATTTGGACTTTTCCATAAGACAGCACAGTAAAACCCAAAAGAAAATTTTGGCCAACACAACACGATATTTCCCTGTGGTACCCCACGGTGATCAAAACACTCACATTTTCCCAAAAGCCTTTGTGAGCCTCCTCAGCCTGCTTGCATTTCCAAAACCCTCATCCTGCTTAGGCTGTCTTCAGCTTGTAACATTCGCTGAGAAGGTTTCTTTTGCCCATTGGGCCTGCCTGCTTCCATTCTAAAGCAGTCAGTCTCAGGAAAGCAAACCAATACAAGAGGGAAGGGATATGTGCATATTTATAGCTGAATCAGGTTATTTTACAGCAGAAATGAATGCAACATCATAAAGCAATTATCCTCCGACTAAAAGATAAAGTTAAAAAATATAAATCCAAAGCTACCTGAGGCAAATTCAAGCTCCTTTTTCAAAACTCACATGATGTAAGAGACAGAGGGAACCCCAAACCGGTGCTCTGTGAAAACCTAGAAGAGGAGGATGAGGAAGAAGGGGGGAGGGAGGGCTTCCAAGGCAGGGACATATGCACACCTATGGTCTATTCATGTTGATGTATAGCAAAAACCATCTCAACATGCTTAAGTAATTATCCTCTAATTAAAAAAAACAAAATAAAACAAAACACCTCACATAGGTGGCCTTTCAACCTGTGGGTGGGATTTGCAGGATGTTCTAACAGGAATTCAGAGGCCTTGCCTTGAAAGGTANGGGATGAGGAAGAAGGCGGGAGGGAGGGCTTCCAAGGGAGGGACATAACGCACACCTATGGTCTATTCATGTTGATGTATAGCAAAAACCATCTCAACACTCTTAAGTAATTATCCCCTAATTAAAAAAAAAAAAAAAACACATCACATAGGTGGCCTTTCAACCTGTGGGTGGGATTTGCAGGATGTTCTAACAGGAATTCAGAGGCCTTGCCTTGAAAGGTAGATCCGATTCTTCAAAGCAATTTAGTCTGAACTATTCAGCCTACCCGGTGGTGCAGTGTTAAAGAAACCGCCTGCCATACAGGAGCCAAAGGGAGACACAGGTTTGATCCCTAGGTTGGGAAGATCCCCTGGAGGGGGAAATGGCAATCCAGTCTAGTATTCTTGCCTGGAGAAGTCCATGGACAGAGGAGCCTGGTGGCCTGTAGTCCACGGGGTCGCAAAGAGTCAGACACCATAGAGCAAGCACTCATGGGTTTAGGCTCTCAACCTTGAGTTGCTCAGATTCTCTCTCTCATTATGGATGTGAACCTGCTGCACAGAGGAAAAAAAGTCTCCTTCCACAGAGAATGTTGTTTCGGGACATCTGGATTTACGATTGTCACCTCCCAGCCATGTCTTTTCAAAGGATTGAGACTTGGCTGGAGCCTTTTTACATAAATGCAAATACAATTATTACTTATGCATTTCAATACATCCCCAAAGGGTAAAGGACAATACCACGGCACTCACGGTAACAGTGCCTCCCTTCTCTTGCCCCGCCGAGCTCCAAATGTTGCTTCATTAGTGTGGATTTGATCACAATGCTCTTTGCCACCATAGCTTCTATTCCGAAGCCCAAGGAGGTCGCAAATGCTGTATAATATATAATTATTAACCTATATCAAGCAAATTGGAGTGGCTCAGTATACTGTTTTCCTACTAAATCTGGTCCCTCATTAATAACCTTAATTACTGTGCGTGGACAGAACAGGATTTGTAGAGTACAGAAGCCTGAAACTGCTGCGGCAAAGTCATTTCCATCTGCGGCTACAGTTCTATACAGAAGTCAAACTGGAAAACGTGAGACACTGCCTAACACAAGAGTTGCATTTTGATAGGAGAAAACTGGGAGGATGCTTTCTCATCTGTTTGGATGAACAAATATACACATCTGAAGAATCAGCTGTTAGGGACCAGAATGGAGTGGGGGCAGAGGTGGAGGTAGGAATAAGGGACGTATTTTTCCCTGAAAAGGGGTTTGTCAACAAAGCAAAACCAATGTAAGTTAAAAATGAACACTCTGCCCTTGGAAAACCAAATTATGCAAATCCATCCACTTTTACCTAGCTCCTGCTTCTCTGCACTGGCGAACTTTTCAGTCTGGGGACAAAGGCACAGGGCGACGTTTGTAATCCTCTGGGTTAGGTGCTGAGGTTACAGAAAATCACAGTCAAGGAAACTAGCCTTGATGGGAACCAGATACACCAGATTTTAAAAAAAAAAACAACACCAGAACAAAAAAAGTAAAACTGTGAAGTAGGACAAGCATCAAACTCAGGCCGCTGCTCAGTGGAGCGTTCAGATGCAACCTAACAGCACAGCAAAACATGGCCCCAAATCAAACGAATTTACCCGGAGGTATGTGCGTATTTCCTGTGTTTAATATTCATGCTGGACTTCCCTGGTGGCTCAGTGGTTAAAAAAAAATCCACCTGTGATGCAGGAGACACAGGTTGATCCCCGGGTGGTGAAGATCCCCTGGAGAAGCAAATGACAACCCAGTCCAGTAATTTTCACCTGGGTAACTCCTTGCACAGAGGAGCCTGATGGGCTATAGTCCACGGAGTTGCAAGAGTCCGACACAGCTTAGTGACTGAGCAACAAGAACAATAATAAAGTCAGGTAGGGATGAAGAGGAGTGTGATCTAGCCCCTCATGACTATCGGGTGCCCTGGAGTGGCATAAACTTTAAACCTGGTACAGATGATGTGAGCAGCATAATGAAAATGAACCTAAACAAATATCCAATTATTGTACAGGAAAACTTGGTATCTGATTCTTGGGCTGTTCTGAAAGTTCTCGACAAACACAGGGTGCACGAATACCGTCTAGGAATTGGCCTTGGAGTGGGGAATCCGGCTGCTGACAGATCAAGCGATGGCGCTGAATTATAAAACCAAACACTGACACCTCGGGGCTCACTACATCTGCCTCCAAGGGAAGCTTTGGGATATGATGGAATAATAGAAGAGAAAGCCATGTGAGACAGCGACAATGGGCAAGAATTATTTGCGTGGCACCAGTGAACCCAGAATCTGCTCACTTTCCAGCGATCCACTCTTACGACCAGCGTGGTCTTGTGACGTGGCAGACTTGCAGAAGTGCCGTATCCTGATACGATGCTTACGCTGTCTTATCTGTTGTACACAAAGCACCCTAGTCATCAAGGCAGTAATTAACTTCGTTTTGAAGGTGCCTAATTACCGTTTACTCTTCACAGTCTCATCACATATTGGCTTACTTTTTAGAAAATATTGTTATTAGTGGTAACAGATAAAATAAATAAAATCTCCATGTCTGGGCAAGATGAAGCTGCAGAAGACAATTTGTTATGTTACAGAGGCAGCCAGGTGCAGGGAGAGGAGAACAGAATTGGATTCAGGAGAAATAACCCGAGTTNCAGGTGCAGGGAGAGGAGAACAGAATTGGATTCAGGAGAAATAACCCGAGTTGAAATGTTGAGTTGGCCTTTGTTTTCTCATCTGATAAATGAGACTAATGATACTGACCTTTACAGAGTTGTTGGGTGGATTAGAGAGACGAGATGCTTTATGTGACACTGTAACCAAATTTGTGGCCCAGAGGTTCTCCTTAAATGGCTGTAATGATAATGATGATGACTAATAAAAGCGGTTCGTTAGGTCAGATCTTTGAAGCAAAAGGTGTGAAAATTCACACACTAGGGTAATTCATCCAACTACAGTATATTCAATCATGCTGATTAAGTCAATTAAGGAGTGAGTGAGCAAATAGATAAATGAATACAAGGAAGACGATGATTTAAGGAATATAGCAACATTGCTCATCACTAAACAATTCAGGNGGCAAAATGATGTACCTGCTGTTTGCCTGAGAGACACATGGCAACTCTGTGTTCACTTTAATTTGTCTCTTCTCCCAAGAGATTTTATTCATCCTTTCTAACTTGCGCAGAGAGGTTTAATTTGATGTCACTCCTGCAGAGATTGGTTTCAGCCTCTGATATTGCTCTCACAGCATTCCAGATATTTTGCCCATAGCACTTAGCACAGTTGAAATATATTCATAATGAGTGTTTCTTTCTTAGCTCTCTATACCTTTAGAATCTAAAGCCTGAATGATCTAGAATTGCCTTGGGTCTAGATTATAAACCTCATGAGGGCAGGAGCCAAGGCGGTCTCATTCACTGCATCTTCAGAGCAAAGCAGGAGGAAGGGCACCAAGGAGCATGGAAACACGCTCAGTCAACAAACACACGACGAGTAAGTGCCCTGACTGCCACATGTCACAGCCTTGGGTCCTTTTAGCTTCCCGCTGGTGTCGCCTATAGCTTACAGGACTGAACTTGCAGAAGAAATCACTTCTCCCAGGTCCCGAAGGGTCAGCAGAAGGAGGATTCCGAACCTTACAAAGGACACGTGGCCAGGATCTTCCCTTCTCGAAGAGCCGGTGCATTAAGAAGCAAGGCNGCAGAAGAAATCACTTCTCCCAGGTCCCGAAGGGTCAGCAGAAGGAGGATTCCGAACCTTACAAAGGACACGTGGCCAGGATCTTCCCTTCTCGAAGAGCCGGTGCATTAAGAAGCAAGGCATAGGGACTTCTCTGGCGGGCCAGTGGTTAAGACTCTGCCTTCCAATGCAGGGGGTTCGGGTTCGGTTCCTGGTTGGGGACTAAAATCCTACAAGGATTATGGCGAACAGGCCAAAACATAAGACAGAAGTAATATTGTAACAAATTCAATAAAGACTGTAAAAAAAAAAAAAAAAAGACAGCAAAGGATAATAATGGAACCAGGTATTCTCATCACATTTTGTATAGGAAAACATCCGCCTGCAATGTGGGAGACCCGGGTTTGATCCCTGGGTCAAGAAGATCTCCTGAAGAAGGAAATGGCAACCCACTCTAGTATTCTTGCCTGGAAATTTTCATGGACAGAGGAGCCTGGGGGGCTAAAGTCCATGGAGTCGAAAAGAGCTGGACACGAGTGAGCAACTTCACCTTCTTTCTTTCTTTCATTTGCTCGAAAACCTGATAGTCTTTTAAAAACCACAGAGCAACTCCTTAGAGCCAAGTTCCAGTTCATCTGGGCTTCCCAGGGGCCTCAGTGGTAAAGAATCCACCTGCCAAGCAGGAGACAAAGGCTGGATCCCTGGGTCACAAAGATCCCCTAGAGAAGGAAATAGCAACCCACTCCAGTATTCTTGTCTGTAAATCCCACGGAAAGGGGAGCTCGGCGGGTTACGACCTGTGGGGTCGCTAAAGGGTCCGACATGACTTAGTGGTTAAACACCACTATCCCAGACTTTGCCTCGATCAGGATGTGATTCTTCTACTCTCTTCCTTCCTCACTGTCCTTGCTCACCTTGACCTCTGTCCAGCTGAACTCTGCCCCCTGTTGCTGTCATGCCTCTCAAGCCCCAAAGCAGGAAATCACCTCTCTTCTTGGGCTTCACCTGGCACTTAATACTTCCTTGATGATATTTGCCACAAAGTGGTATATCACAGCTATGAACTTGTCTCATTTCCCTGACTGGCAGACTTCTCAGATGACCCTCAAGATTCTCACACCCTGGTGGGCACACCCTCCATTATCTCCCCCCACCCTCCACTCCGTGTGTGAGTAGCACTTATGATAGTGATGAGATGCTGCTCCATGATTATGATACATGAGATCACAGAGGGATTGTGCAGAGGTTAATTAAGTCCTTAAACAGATTAAGTTGTCAAGAAAGAGACTCTTTTGGTGGGCCTGACCTAATCAGGTGAATCCCTCATGTCAGAAGGGAGAGAGTCCCCTGATGGTCTGAAAGACCAAGTCTCCATGTTGTGCAGGGGACACATTTAGGACCTCTAAATACTCTTTAACAACAGCCCGCAAGAATGGGGGAACTTCAGTTCTACAACCGCAAAAAAACTGAATTCAGCCAACAGTCTTGAGTCTCAGAAGAGGTCACAGTTCCAACTGATGTCAGTTTCAACCCCATGAGACCCTGGGCAGAGGATCCGGTTAGCCAGGGCCTGGACTCCTGACCCTCAGAAAATGTGAAACAGCAGATGTATATTCTAAGCTGCTAAGTTTGTGGTCATTTGATACGCTTCAGCAGACAAATGAAACACCCACTTGATAGATGGTTTCTAGTTTTGGGGACACCATTGAATTCAAAGAATTTAGGGACATTTTATACTGTGATGGCTCTGAACTACTTTGAAGATGATCCAAAGAACAAAATTAAATTATACCTGGTCCCTATAAACCATGTTTATAAACCATGAAGAACTGTTAGCTGGACACTAAGTGGAATCTTGTGTTTTACTAAGAGTCGAGAGATGTGAATTCAATCCTGGCTCTATCACCAAATAGCCAATTGCCTTGAATAAGTCAAAGCCCAGTCAACGTCTTGGTAGGCTATCTGTCAATATTAAAATAGCTACTTGTATTCATTGGAGGTGCTGAAGCTGAAGCGCCAATACTCTGGCCACCTGATGTGAAGAACAGACTCACTGGAAAAGACGCTGATGCTAGGAAAGATTGAAGGCAGGAGGGGAAGGGGATGACAGAGGATGAGATGGCTGGATGGCATAACTGACTCGATAGACATTGAGTTTGAGCAAGCTCCAGGAGTTGGTGATGGACAGGGAGGCTTGGCCTGCTGCAGTCCACAGGGTTGCAA
>SJYW01036861.1:7952-30366 GCA_006410735.1 Raphicerus campestris
TACACACCTCCAATGTGCTCAGACGTCATCTCCAGGGCCTGCCACACACCCACCCACGTGTAAAGCATGTACACGTGTGCACGTACACACCTCCAATGTGCTCAGGCGTCATCTCCAGGGCCTGCCACATGCACGTGTGTAAGGTATGTACATGTGTGTGCACGCACATACACCCAGTGTGGTCAGACATCTCCAGGGCCCAGGCCCTGGCATGAGCCAGATCAGGTGACGAGGACCCGGGGCTGTGAGAGGATAGGACTTGAGGGAAACGGGAGCTGAGACGGGAGCAGCTACACGCGTCAAGGACACACAGCCACGGCTGTTGGGGCCAGTCCCGGAGCGGGGGCGGCGGCCTTTGCCGGGGCCACGTTGTGTGAAATCCCGCACAGGCTGCCCTGGGAGCGGGGGCGGGCTCCCAGGCCCACCACCCGGTCTTCCAGGTTTCGAGATGCGTGTGCCAGAACAGCCCAGCAGTGCATCTGCGTGTCTCCGCACGCACACGCACGCACGCTCACGCACACGCACGCACGCTCACGCACACGCGCGCATGCTCACGCGCCAGACAGTCGCGGGCGTGCATCACCTTCTCTCCCACGGCTCCGGGGTTGCCTATTCCGCCGGGGGGGCCTTGTGGCCCGTCCGCACCTGGAGCTCCGGAGGGTCCTCGGGGGCCGGGGGGACCTGGTGGGCCCTAGAGAAGGGGAGCCGTTGAGCCCAGAGCAAAGGCAGGCCTCCCCACAAATGCCAGCTCTGCCACAGCCCACGCCCCACGAGTGGCCCCACTCACCATCTGACCCACGTCACCCGTCTCGCCCTTCTCTCCAGGAGGTCCCGGCAGACCCTGAGAATAGGAGGTCGTCAGACACTCGGCTGGTGGGCACAGCTCCAGCGCCACCCCAACCTCCGCTGCCTCCCAGCTGAGTACCCCAAAAGCCTCGGGGATGCGCATCTCGGCCACGCATGAGGGCGGCTCTGAGATCCCATCTCAGAACTAGCCCGAGGAGAGAATCAGAGAAGTGGGCAAGGATTTATGGACAAGGTGCTTATTGCGAGTGTCCCATAAAACTATAAAGCCTAATGAGCCACCAGCAGGGAGCTGCCGGAATCAATTATGTCACCACCATATGCTGGGACACAAGGCAGTGACTAAGAGCCACGTTTGCGAAAATAAATAAAAGGTGACATGTTCAAAGAATATGTAACGGCATCTGACGTGACTTGTACTATAACAGGAAGCCGGAAAGCCTGGTCCGAATGTTCTATACGTGCAGCGTGACTCAGACTTTGTGAAAACCAAACAGAAGGATGTGCGTGCCTGTGTGCGTGTGTGTTGCGCACGGACGTGTAGAGGGTGTGCACGCCCATGCACTCGGCAGCCAGGCTGGCTTCGGCTTCTGTTTATCTATCAGTGGTTCCCAACATTTTCTACGATGAGCAGGAAAACAAACGTCACGGGGCACGAGAAGCGAAGCTGGGAGTGTCTGGATTTCTGCGAATCCAAAACTCTTCAGGTGTGTGGAGGAGGCCCTGCAGCTCTCCTCAGTAGCCCCATTAAAAAAAAAATTTTATTGGACTATAGTTGCTTTCCAACGGCACGTTGGAGTCGACTGTACACGAAGCGAGTCAGCTCTGTGCACACGCAGCCCCTCTTGCTTTGACTTACCTCCCCTTTAGGGGAAGCTTCGAGCAGGGTTCCCCGAGCTACACACTAGGCTCTCGTTAGTTGCCTGTCTTACACACAGCGTGGGTGGGGATATACGTCAAGGAGGGAGGGGCAGGGGGAAGGGCAGGGCTGTGAGGGCCGGGGCCACAGCACAGATGTAGGCAATCGACCCAGCTGTGTGCCAGCTCCACTGTTACCTGCAGCCCCACGGGGCCCGGGGGCCCGGGGAAGCCTCTCGGACCCTCGTCGCCTTTCTGCCCAAAGAGGCCCTGCTGGCCGCGAGGTCCCGGCTCGCCGTCGGCTCCCTGCGGGGAAACGGAGGAGCGTGCTGAGGACCAGAACTGGACCACGGCAGTGCGAGGGGCCGGCGTCTCCGAGGGCCATCAGCCGCGGATACTCACGGAGGGGCCTGGCTGTCCGATGGGGCCTTGAGGTCCCGTAGGCCCTGGTGGACCCTGTGGGGAAGAGACAGAGGTGGTGGTTCCGGAGTCGCTGCTGAGGCCACTTGGCGCGGGGGCTGGCAGCCCAGCTCACCCGGGCCCTGCCCACACGGGGCCCACCCCGGCCAGGCTGCAGCTCTGGAAGGCGAGAGGCCCGGGGTCCAGCGCTGAGCGTGTGTGGTCAGAGGTGGCCAGAGGGCCCTGTGCACCACCTCAGCCCCATCACACACCCGTGACACGGGCCACGGAGACCCCGTTCAGAAATGAGACCTGAGGTCAGGGGGCTCCTGCACGGCTGAGCGAGGGCCTGACTCCAAAGGCCATCCCTGGCGCCCACTGCTGCCCCCAGGGCGCCCTGAAGCACGTTCCATGGACGGCCCAGGGAGCGTGGGGGAGAGGCCGCACTGCGTGGGGAGCCGGAGCCACCCCAGGCCAGCACTGGGAGCACACAGGTCCCTGCCCGCCCGGGACACACACGCTGCCCGCACTGCAGGCCCTTCCCGACCCAGGAGGCGCTGCAGTCCCATGACGGCGCTTGTGCAAGAGCGCGCCAGTATTTTTCAGCAGAGCTTTTTTAGGGGAAATTAAGAGGCACTTGGTCAGGATGCTGCCGCCGCTGGAATGTCCCGCAGCCCTCAGCGCTGGGGGCGGTGACTACACCCATGGGACCGAAATCCTCGAGGGCAAACCTGCTCTGTTTGCTTATTTCACAAAACCTGCGAGGGCTTCCTGTTCATCGGGTAATAAGGGATTCACTTACAGACGTGTGTCACTTACACGTCTAACACATAACTCTGCACGCACACACACACGATTTCAACGGGGAAGGGGGGGCGGAAAGCCCATCACCCGGTTCCCACCGGTTACGGGCATGAGTGCTGCTATCTCGTTGTTGGTGCTGAGTTGCTCGGCCATGCCTGACTCTTTGCGACCGCATGGACTGTAGCCCACCAGACTCCTCCGTCCATGGGATTCTCCAGGCAAGACGACTGGAGTGGGTACCCGTTCCCTCCTCCAGGGGTTCTTCCCGTCCCAGGGATCAAACCTGTGGCTCCTGCTGCCCGTCCTGCATCGCAGGCAGATTCTTCGCCACTGAGCCACCAGGGAAGCCCAGGTGCCTTGCAGGGGTGGTTGCACTGAGCCGAGCATGTGGCCCTGAGCTGTGGCTGCGCCGGGGGCCCCTTACCTGCTCGCCTTTGTCTCCCTTGCTCCCCTTCTGTCCCGGCTCCCCAATCTCTCCCTGTGGGAAACCGGGAGAGACCCATCAGATGGCCCAGGGGCTGCTTGCACATTCTCTGTTCCCCGTAATTAATTTTTCTTAAGAGAGTAAGAACCATCTCCTCTCCAGGGGGACCTCTAACTTTCCTAAGATGAAACATTTCCATATATTAATTTGATTTCCTCTTTAATAAGAGAGCTGGAAGAGATAAGACCTTGATTTTACGCTTTGCAGGACTAGTAGATTTGAAAGTGTGGCAAAAAATCATAATGGAAATATTTACTTCGTCAAATCGGATGACAGGACAGTGTAATAAGAGCTCAATTACTATGCCTCCAGAACTACTGAAGCCCCTCCGTGTTTCTGCTGTGCCGGCNGTGTGGCAAAAAATCATAATGGAAATATTTACTTCGTCAAATCGGATGACAGGACAGTGTAATAAGAGCTCAATTACTATGCCTCCAGAACTACTGAAGCCCCTCCGTGTTTCTGCTGTGCCGGCCGCCTCCCACCCCAAGAGGCCAGGCATCAACACTGCAGAGATGATACAGTCGGAGTGCCACCAGCGTTCTCACAAATGGGAAGCTAAACCGGAGAGCTGGATTCGCCTATTTCATTAAATGGAAGATGTGATGCTGCAGTAACAGCATCAGACTATAAAGCGTGTTCCTAACGAGAGGGGGCCTTGATGACTCAAGTGGAGGCATTTAAAAATAGATGCTGAGTAAAACGTCATTAAACTCGGCTCCACAGATTCGGAATCTGAAGTGATTTAGCGCGCTTCTTGCTCTGGCTGCTACAGCAGACGTCTTTGATGACATCAAAACCACGCGAGGGGAGGCACTGTGTGAGTCCCCTCGAGTGTCGGAGATCTCGCTCGTGACCGCTCTTCGAGAGCTGTTCCAAAATCGTCTGCTGACGCCAAGAACACCGGCTGCGCAGCTCGGGGCCCCTGCACCAGGGCCCCTACAGGGCCCGCGTCCCTTGCTTTGAAAGGAGCCCCGTCTGGCTCCCACCCACAGGCGTGGGCCAGGCTGGGCCGTGCAGGGCTCCGAGACGGGGCGGGGCTTCTCCAAATTCTTACCTTGTCTCCGTCTTCTCCAGGGGGGCCCACAGGGCCAGCGGGACCGGGGAGCCCCACAGGGCCCTGGAGACCATCTCGGCCAGCTGGGCCTTGTGGACCCTTCTCGCCCTAGAGAGGAGAGGGGATGACTGTCCAAAGGCAGCTCCATTGCAGGAGCATCCTGCCAGCAGCTCGTCCCCCAGCCAGTGGCCCACAGGCGGGAAGCAGGTGGCTCCTGGGGAGGGACCATCCCCCAGGTCCTCATGGATCTGCCAGACGCGCCGGGGCGGCGCCAAGCCCAGTCCTGTGTCACTGTCCCCCGTGCACCTCCGAGGTTCACCCTCGCCCATCCTGGCAAGGTCTACTCTGTCCCAGATGGGGAACGGAGGCTCGTTCGTCCAGTGGAGCTGGATCCAAACCAGGGCAATCTGACTACTGGGCCTGTGCACACAATCGCCCACGTCAGTGGCCAGGGCGTCTGAGCTCCGGCTCTGGCCAACTTGCTCCCTCTCCCGATTTTCTACTAATACCATCCCCCATGCCCCCCAAGCAGGAGCACAAACACCTGCACACACATGCACACACGCACACACACACACGCACGTGTGCACACACAGGCTCGCACACGCACAGGTACACAGGCACACACACACACACGCACGTGTGCACACACAGGCTCGCACACGCACAGGTACACAGGCACACACACACAGGCGCGCATGCACAAGCACACACACACGTGCACACACACACACANTGAGCATCTCACAGACTCCAAATATAAAAATCAGAGCTGAATCTTAACCATGCTTCCCCTTCCTCCCTCTCCACACCCTCCTCTCACACACCCATGTCTGCAAAACACCGGTGTTTGGGAAGGAAAGAGCACGTGCCACCAAGACGAGCCGGGGGTGGCGTGGGAACCTCGCGTCTGCGGCATTTGTGTTTGCGCCTTGTTGGCACGTTCTAAATTCTCACAGCACCTCTAAGTAAAGCACGGCAGCTCATAAAGTCAAAAACGAGCGCAAGCGTGTGCACCAACCCTGGCGTCGCACGGCTCCGTCAGTTCTGGGGCCTCGCGAGGTGCACCAGGCAGGCAAGCACTTAAGAGCTTTGACTGAATAAATGTCCAAACACCGACCGTGTGAGTTCCCGGGGACACTGTCTAAAACATCTGCGGAGTCCGCCTCTCTCTCCACCGGACTTAAAATCCTGACCTGAACGTGCGCTTAGCCCAGGACAAGTTTGCTGATGCTAGCTCTGCCAAGGGGTAACCCACCCGTGTGCCCGCCTGCCGATACAAAGAGGAGACTGGACCGAGCTTTGTGGCGGGAAAACCAGGGATGCTGGCTTCACGGCTCTCAGCTCAGGAGCGGGGTCACCGCCCCAGGACTGTCCAGACTGCCCAAGCAGCTTCAAGGTTCTCCCTCTGCCTTTACGAAAAGCTGCCTGAATTTGATTTATGCCCCTCACCTCGTCTCCCCCAAACTCCTCCTCTCTTTCCCTTCACCCCCGCCAAATGGACACACATTTCAGGAGAGAAAACGTGTCCATCAGGGTCTCTCCATACAAGTACAGTGGCCAGCACCACGGTCAGCGGGCACGTCGCTAACAGACGTGAAGCAAAACTATTTCACGGCAGATGATGCCCCCCGAGGGGCGGCTGTGGGCTCGCCCTCCAAGAGGGGAAGGTTGCCCTTCCCCAGGGAGGACTGTCTCGGACGCTGCCATCCGCTGCATGGGCACACCGAGGGCTGGAGCCCAGCCCGCGGGCCCTGCCTCTGCTAACAAGGAGGGCGTCCGGAGGCTTGAAGCCGGAGGAGGGCAGGACGCAGACACAAACCCGACAGGTCCGTGAGTTATCTTTTGCTGTCAATTGCATCTCTAGTGCAGGCAGCTGGCAATTTTTTAAGGAAGAACCATGAATAATAAAAGGTGAGACAGAAAAAATGGTTTAAGTGATTTGCAAAGCCTCAAGGGGCTGTTTCACATAACATGAAGCATGATTTCCTCTAAGAAAGTGTTCGTCTCCCTTTTACGCTCAGTTACGAGCGAATAACCTCTGAATTTCCAGGGAGAATTAACTCTGTGAGAGGTACACAGCTCTGGGTGTGGAGAAACCGGTACATAGTCTCTGAGAGGCCAGAGGGGCTGAGGACTCGGAGGCGCAGTCCAGGACCTGCCTCTCTGAAAAGCGCACCTGATTCTCCCGGGCCCTCCTCTGACTCAGGCAAGTCACTGCAGGAGGCTGTGCGTGGGGCAGACCCGGGACACGGCCACCGTGACCTTCTGCTCTGTCACAGCAGCTAGGCAAGGCGGGGCAGGTGGGTGACAGCGTGCAGGCTGGGGAGACGCCAGCGGTCACACCTCACCAGGTTTTACGTTACCTTTGGCCCCTGTCTTCCTGGGTAGCCTGGCAGTCCTGGGACTCCGAGTTTGCCCTGCGGAGAGAAAGAGGTGTGTCACAAGCCGGCCGGCCCTGCTTGGAACAGAGTGGAGGCCGGCGTGTGTCGGCAGGGCAACTGGAGCAGGGTGCGGACTCCACGGCCTTCAGAGAGAGCCTGCCTGTGCTCCTGGGATGGCGCCTCCCCCAGCATCCCTCCCTGGTTTGGAACAAGGCCCCTCGAGCAGGAATGGACACCCCTGCAGAAGCCAATGGGTGGAGGCTGATGCTCCATGCAAGGGAAAACCGCTCTCTGTCTGTGGGGTTTTGCTCAACCCTTCTGTTGAAGCATCCCAGCCTTGGGGCTGGACAGGGTAGGGTGTGTGGGCTACTGGTGAGCCGGGTCCTGTGCAGGGGCTGGGGAAGGGGCTGGGGGAGCTAGATGAGGGGTGCGGCTCCCCTCAGGTTTAAGAGCAGCTGTCAGGAGCCCCTGTTCCCAGCCCCAAGCTTAGGGAGCGCCCCCAGGAGCAAGTGCGGTGGCCCAGCAGGCCGGCACCGCGTCAGGGTGCACACCGGCCCCGCTGGGGCTCGGCCAGCCCGACCCGCCACCTGGACGCCCCGGCCTGCCAGAGGGCCCGTGTCACGTACCTTCTCCCCAGGGGGTCCCAGAGGACCAGGGTCACCGTTCGGACCGCCTCGCCCCTTGGGACCTTCAGGACCATCCTCCCCTCTGGGACCAGGTGGGCCGATCTCCCCCTGCAGGTAAGAAGGAAGAGGTGAGGGTGTCGCCCACAGACTACAGTCCGAGCGGATCCCCCCACCGTCTGGGAGCGAGGGGGCGTGGCAAGAATTGCTGGCCTGGCTCAAGCAGACCCAGCCCTGTCCTGGCCCCGGGAAAGCTCGGCATCCACTCTCGGGCCCACAGCCCGTCTTCCCAGTGGCCTTCGGNATCCCCCCACCGTCTGGGAGCGAGGGGGCGTGGCAAGAATTGCTGGCCTGGCTCAAGCAGACCCAGCCCTGTCCTGGCCCCGGGAAAGCTCGGCATCCACTCTCGGGCCCACAGCCCGTCTTCCCAGTGGCCTTCGGTCAAGCACCTCCTGGCTGACCTAGGAGCTCTGACCTGCTATTTCCCCACCGGGCAGGAGGCGGGTGGCAGGGCCAGCCGCCTTCTCCTCCCAAAGCCAAAGAAGTCCCGGGAACGGCCCAGGAGCCCGGCCGGAATGCAGCCTGAGGGTCAGCACCCACGGGAGAGCCACCAGCTGTGTCCAGAAACTGAAGGGCAAAATCCTGCCTCACCAGCCCCGCCAGGCACAGGCGGGGAGGCCGGAGCCCCAGGAGGGGGCCTTGGGGGCCGAGCCAGCGCGGCAGCGGGGGCCTGGCCGGGCCACAGAGTGCCCGCCTGGCCTCACCGTCTGCATGGGCCCTCCTCTGATCCCTGATGTCCAGGAGCAGCTGCGGGACGGCTGTGCAAACCCCTCTTAGAAATGTGCGTTGTGGGAATAAAGCCAGCTAACAGCTCCCTCATTCCTCAGCTCCAAGCTCTGCAGGACAGGGACGCTCTGTCCCTAAGAAGCACTTTGCTCACTCAACCCGAGAATCCTTCCCATGTTTACTGAGCCCTCAGGAAATTAGGAAATGCCAAGCATCGGCAGAAATGCCTCTCCAGGAGAAATTACGATGGAAGAGGTCCCCTCCCGGCCCCCGTCCATCCTCAGCCAGAGGCGAGCCCAGGGCACGAAGTGTGACTGGGGGATGGCTTGGGAAAATGTGTGCCTCACGTTTCTGGAAAAGAAGATAAAGGGGGCTTTCAACAGCCAGACAGTGAGAGGCCCCTCAGATGCGGGGAGCCATCACCGTAGAGAGAATTCTAGAAGGGCTGCCTTTGGCTGCAGCGTCACTGGGACAGGACTGAGATATGAACACTTCTCTTTTCTTCCCCTCCTTCTGATGGATCCCATCTGCCTGTCCAGCGCAGGACAAAGCACTGAGCCACAGGCCCTCTGGTTCTGGCAGGTTCTGGAACGGCACCCACAGGCCCGCTCTGTGGGGGACAATCCGGGCGGCCGGCACATGGCAGCCTCATTCCCGCTAATGGCGTCCGTCCAGGTGTGGATGCAGCTGCCGCCTCGGTGGGCCCTCCGGGGGTGCAGAGCTCCTTCTGGACTTACTAGAGGGTCTCCAGAGTGTCCCCACAGCTGCAGGCAGCTGGCCTGCCAGCCCAACCCCCCCAGCCTCACCTGGGTCACCCTCCCTTCCATGGCGACTCTGCCACTGGTTTCTGTGGGCACCTGCAGGGTGACACACCCCAGCCCGCTCCCCGGGAGCCGAGGCAAAATATTCACTAAAACCCAGCCAGGCTGTTGCAGCCTCGGACAGTCCGGCCCAAGGTCCAGAACACGGGGGCTGCGGTCGGGGGTCTGGAGAGCAGCTAAAGAGGTGGTTGGGGGCCCAGACGCTAGAAGGGCTGGTCAGGGAGCCCAGGCCCCGGTTGGGGTGCAGCCCTGCTGGGGACCCCCCAGCAGCCTCTGGCAGGATGCGACCCTCCCTAGTGAGCTGGGCCACTTCTGCGACCCCTTTTCTCTCCTGGGTGCCTGTCACACTTCATGGTCCAGAAGCATCGCTCTGCAAACCAGGGCTGGTTGCCGGGCCACGCCCGACGCTTTGTGACCCTGTGGACTGCAGCCCTGGCCAGTAAGGAAAAGTGCCCCTGACCCCCCGATGGATACGGGGCAGAGGGGCCAGGTGACCCCCAGGCGGGGCTAGGACTGGGTGTCAGCTGCCACGGCTCCAGGCTGGGAGCTGGGGAGGAGCTGGCCGCTACTGGTGGCCAGGAGCCTCCACAGAGGCCTTAGCTCCGTCCTGAGAGGCTGCCCTGTGGCCCCTCCCTGCCCCTGACACTCACCCGATCGCCCTTGATGCCCATGTCTCCTTTGAAGCCTGGGAAGCCATCTTCACCCTGCAGGGGGACCAGAGAGAGCCTCAGTGTGGGGGCGAAAACCCCCGCCCGGCTCCCCCCACCCCAGAGCCTCTGGGCCCCGCCCCACGGCCGACGCACTGGGTCAGGACTCTGAGAGCCCGGGCCCGGCCCTCGGGAGCTGCGTCCCTGTTCACCCTTTGCCTTCTGCGGTTCTGGCCGGTCGCAGCAGGTAGGCTGCAGTCCCGGGGGCCGGCTTCACTAGTGCCCCCGGGCCGGCTCTATCGACGCCCCTTTCTTAGAGTCCCTGCCTCGTGTGTGCATGACTGCAGGCCCGTGGCAGGTGACAGGTGCAGTTGAGGAGGGGGAGACCAACAGAAGACCCCCAAGAGGGCCGGGGCCGCTCCTGATGGCCTCGCAGGACGGCCAAGAGGCGCTCTCGGCCAGGCCGGGCTGCGAGGGGCAGGCAGTCAGCGGCGACTCGGTCACCGGGCCCCGAGGCTCACAGGGAGCTGCGCACACCTCTGCCGTTAGGGAACCGGGGGCTCCCACGTCAGCGGCCCGTGCTCACGCCGGCTCCCGGGGCGGCCCTCCCGGCTCCCGGCCAGGCCCCGCGGGGAGGCGGGGACACTCACCTTCTCGCCCTTGGTGCCTTTCAGACCTCGGATGCCGTCCGCCCCCTGTGCGGACAGAGAGGGCGAGCAGTCAGGGCCCAGGCTGGGAGCGGGCCTGGCCCCCGGCACTCGGGAGGCTGAGCGCCCCCGCAGGCAGCCCTCAGCATCCCGGTCTCAGAGGGGAAGAGAGCGGCCTGGCCAGGCGCCCCTTCACCCACAGCCTGCTCTCTTCCGGAAACACCCCTCTCTCTCTGGCATCGGAAGCAGGGGGACCTGAGCCCTGATCTTGGGCTCCAGAGTCAGGCAGACGGGTTCAGGCTCCCCTCTATAGCCTCTGACAAGGCCCCGGACTTCTGTTTTAGTTGGAAAGTCAGGGTGATGACAGGCCTCACCCCATGCCTGCTGGGGAGCCCCGGGGTCTGTGCCTGGCACACCGGAGATGCCCAGTGAGCAGAGCTGTGTTCCACATGATGGTCTCCATCTCTTATCGCTGTTAATACGCAGTTGTTATTATAACAACATCTAACAGCATCAGCTACCACCTGGTAGTACCAGCCACCCTGCCAGCCTCAGTGTGTCGGCCGAGGAAGCGGCTCATCCTCACGCTGAGTGAGAGCCGTCAGGCAGGACCAGTCCGAGCCTGCCGGACCAACTGAAATGGTTCCATCCTGGGGACAGACTTGGCGGCTGCGGCCCGCCTGCTGGCCGGGTGCATAACTAGCCCCGCTGACTGCACAGGCGGCCTCAGGCCTCCCGCCTGGGGGACCCAGAGAGGCTGGCCTCCCACTGGGATCCAGCTGAGCCTGCGGCCAGACCCTTGTGCAGCCGGCTGCCCTCTCGTGGCAAGAACTCCGCTCAGAACAGGCAGCTCTGAGCCTGCGTGCAGAGGCCCTGGCGTGCTGAGAAGAGCCGCTGTGGCCCGCAGGGCCAGCTCAGACAGACGCAGAGAGTGCAGCGCAGGCTCAGCCTGCGCCCTGGCGCCGCCCCAGGCCACGGTCTGCCTTTCAACAGAGGGGAGGCCAGGGACCCTGAAGCCCTGATTTCGGGGTGGAGGGGGCTCTGGCACCTGCTCTCCAGCACCTTGCCCAGCAGGCCAGGGGGGCTTCCCGCCCCACACCCGTCCGGAAAGAAGATGCGGAGACAGAATCGGGCAGATCCCTGCCACACCTGAAGTTCCACAGCCTCACAGCCCGTCCGAGGCCAGGGAGCAGAATACCAGAGCTTCCCGGCCTGAGCGCTGGTAACTTGGGGTCTGGATAGTTCTTTGTTGCGAGGCTGCCCGGGCACGCAGGGGGTGGAGCAGCCTCGCAGACCGCTGCCCCTCAGTAGCCCCTCCAAGCCGTGGCGCTCAGAAACGTCTCCAGGTGTCCCCAGAGGGAGGCTCTACCCCGGGTGAGAGCCCTGGACNCGAAGCAGCTCAGGCAGAAAAGAGACTGTGATCTGCTGGTTCAGATAAAGCCTGTGGTGGGTGATTCACTGGACCAAAGGATTTTCAGAGAGAAAACAGAGAAACAGGCCCTGCCCCACGCCAGCCAACCCAATCGACGGTTGGTGGGCTGAGCTTCTCGGCTCACTTCTAATGGCGCTATTAACAGAGCAAAGTAACTGCGTCTGAAACAATTAATTTCGCTAATCATTCTCTAAAGCAGGCTCTCTACTTGGCATCAATTAGACGCACTAAAAATAACCGAGAAGCAGAAAGCCTGTCGGCAGCTCACGTGGGGGCTGGTGGGTGCGGCAGGCCGGCGTTTGTCACTGTCCCGCCCCCGCCCTCGCAGCTTGGCCGCCCACGGGTTTGTCCCTCACTCCCTGCTTCCAGGCGGCATCTACTTAGCGCCACAGCTGCGTGTGCACACCCCGCTTCCCCGTGCGTGATCGCTAAAAATACACGCGCGAGGGCGAGACACGCGCGGGCCCGGAGCCCAGCCGCCCTCGTTACAGCTGAAAGTGCGGGGCGGCGTGGGCCACAGATGCTCCGACGCGTGCAGCTACCAGCGCGTGACAGAAAGCATGGTCCGAACCCGGTAATTCCTGAGCCATCAGAGGGGTCTTCATCGAAGGAGCTGGAAGAGGCGACGTGGGCCAGGCACGCAGCCAGCCCCAGAGCTGGGGAGGGGCCATCTGCCTGGGTTCCCGGCCCTCACCCTGGGGGGACACGGGCAGGGGATGTGAAGGTTGAGGGGGCCAGGGGACTCACCGGGGGTCCGTCAGCACCAGGCATTCCTGGGAGGCCGGGTTTGCCAAGGGGACCCTAGAACAAACCAGAGTCTTCATAAGCCGATGCCCCGGTGTGCCCTTGGCTGCCCACCCTCTCTACACACCCCCAAATTCACTCTTCAACGTATCTGCTCCAAAAGCATTTGCTTAAAAAGGTGGCTCAGAGGCGCCGCTCCTACGGGCTTCGCCTGAAGACGGAGGACTCTGTGCTAGGTCCAGGGCCTTCGGATTTGGCTACTGGAACAAGACAACCACCCAGTGGAGACAGGAGTTGGGGCTGTGATGCCCTGAGAACTGCCCCCCAGAGGACGTCCTGGCTGGTGCCAGCCCGGTGTTGGGTTTACTGGACACCTGGGGCTGAGCCACAGCCAGGCCAGGGCCCAGGCTGTCTCCCCAGCACGTGGGCTCGGGGCGCCCAGGATGCGTTCAGAGTTGGCAAATTTAGCAAAAAGAAAACAAGGCCAACAGCAAGGAGACAAGTGCCTGTGTGCTAAATCACGCCGGTCGTGTCTGACTCTGGGCGACCCCATGGGCTGCAGCCGCCAGGCTCCTCTGTCCGTGAGATTCTCAGGCAAGAACACTGGAGTGGGCTGCCACGCCCTCCTCCAGGGGATCTTCCCGACCCAGGGACTGAACCCGGGTCTCCTCTGCCTCCTGCATTAGGCGGGTTCTTTACCACTAGCGCCACAGCGAGATGCCCAGTTAAACGGTTTCAGACAACAGAGTTCAAATTTCACTGGGCACCCTGTATCTCTCTCTTCCTGAATCTGGCAACCTCACATCAAGGCGTAACTAAAGCAGGGAGGCAGGAGGGAGGGACAGGGCCACAGAGAGCTGGCGGGGTGCTGGCGGGCCCCCAGGCTGGGAGGTGCCCCACCACAGGCTCACCCGCGCCCAGCACAGCTCACCTACCTTTTCTCCTGGAGGCCCGATTGCGCCCTGGGGGCCCGGAAGACCCTGGCAGGGAGAGAGAGAACAGGAAAGGTCGGGGATTTCTCGACCCAGAACCCCTNGTCTTTCTTCCTGAATCTGGCAACTTCACATCAAGGCGTAACTAAAGCAGGGAGGCAGGAGGGAGGGACAGGGCCACAGAGAGCTGGCGGGCACCGTGCCCCCAGGCTGGGAGGTGCCCCACCACAGGCTCACCCGCGCCCAGCACAGCTCACCTACCTTTTCTCCTGGAGGCCCAATTGCGCCCTGGGGGCCCGGAAGACCCTGGCAGGGAGAGAGAGAACAGGAAAGGTCGGGGATTTCTCGACCCAGAACCCCTCCTCACCGTCCGCCCGTCATCCCCCAGCCCCGTCCCAGGCCACACCCTGGCCGCAGACCCTGCTGGCCGACCTGCAGTGCAGGGCGGCACTCAGCGGCCAGGCAGGCCCCGGGCTCTTGTTCCCCAGCTCCCGCTGCCCGCAAGCCCACCCTGCTCACTCACCTGGGCACCTGGGTTGCCCTGCTGCCCCGGAGGGCCGGGCTCTCCCTGGGGACCCTACAGGAGACAAACATGCAGGCGCTGAAGGGGGCTGCAGAGCTCTCGAGCCCAGGCGGCAAGCCAGACCCGGGGCCCCAGCTGGTGTGGGCGAGGGTGCGGCCACCCAGGAGGGACACGAGACAGGAGCCACCAGGAGAAAGGCTCTATTCAGCTCACCCCTTCTATCACAGGAGACCCACCGATGCGTCTCGGTGGGCGCTGTCACGGCCCCTGCCCTCAGCCAGCTCGGGCCTCAGCCTGTCCTCTCCTGCGCGCGGCCCGCGCCTCCCGTCCCAGCCCCCTCTGTCGGGGTGGCCTGAGTCCCCTTCCCACGCCCTGCGTGGCTGCAAACCGCAGTGAGGCCGTGGTTGGGGCGGGACCCCCGGACTTACCACGTTGCCTTTCGGGCCTGGCTGACCGTCCATTCCCGTCACACCCTGGGCGGCATTGAAACAAAAGAATCAGCAAGGCTCAACAGGCGAAGCCCAGCGAGCGCGGCTTGGTCCCTGCCCGTGAGGTCAGAGGACGGCTCGTCCTTCGTGGGAGGGGAAAGGCTTGAGCCCAGATAAATGCTGAGCTTGGCTGCAGGTTAATGGGGCTGCTGGGTTCATTGCAGGGGGCACCTTGCTTTCTCGGACAGCTGGGCGGGGGGCCCGGCCCCGGGAAGCTGCCCCCAGACAGAGGCCTGCCCCACCACGGGCTGCTCCTCCCTCGAGGACTGTCTGAGAGGGTCCCGGCCAGCACACGCAGGGAGGAAACGGGCGTCTCGGGGACTTGCCGTGAGCCCAGCCCGCCTCCACGCCTCCGCCCGCAGGGCCATCCCTGCCACACCTCACACGGGCACTGGGCCGGGCGCACAGCCGTCAGCGTGGGGAGCTGCCCACAGGACTGCACGGGCACAGCTCGGGGCAGGGATGGGGCAGACGTGCAGGGGACTTACGGGAGGTCCAGGGGGGCCTGGGGGCCCCTTCGGCCCCAGCAGACCTCGCGGCCCCTGCAGGAGGGAAGAGCAAAGAGGGTCAGAATCGGCTCGGAATCCCGGCCCCCTGCCCCGCCTCCCCTCACAGCACCCCAACTCCCAGTGTCTCTGCTGCCCGGGGAGTGTGGCCGACACCCCTCCCTGCCCGCTTCCTCTGCTCACCCCACCCCAGCTCTCGGGCTCGGCCCTGGGGATCAGCGGCGAGGGGGCACCAGGACTAGTTGGGACTCAGTCGCCATCCCCAGCCGGGTGGGCGCTGCCTCGCGCCCTCGGGAGGGTCATGCCCTCGGGAGGGTCACAGCCTGCCGTCGAGGCTGCTCCCCACCCACACCGGCCGGCGCTTGATTTCAAGGGCCCTTCACTCTGACAGAACCTTCTCAGACGCTGCACAAGAGACAACTCTCCCCACGTTCATTGCCATTTAAATGCTCTTCACAGCTTTAATACCCACTCACATCAACGTTTTCAGGAGTTAATAACCCAGAGGCATTGCCTAGGCCCGGCTTAGAGCAGAGCGGTGTGGATGAGCCTCCCTGGCGGCTAAGCAGACCCCTGGGGGGTGATTCAGTCCCAGCGAACGGGCGCACGCTGACCCCGGGGGCCCTCCATCACGGACCCCGGTCCCTGCAGCTCTCTCCCTGACTCAGGCTCAGACCGACTCCTCAGCGTTGCCCTGCTCACCTCCCCGTGTGCCCCCATTCCGTTCCCCGGAGTCCCCAGGTTCGTCTGTCTCAAGGCTGCGCCCTCTAATCTAGGCCCTGAGTCGATCCCAGAACATCAACGAGAGACACTGAATCCCACCCGGTCCGCGGACTTACAGGCTCCCCAGGCAGCCCTCTGGGCCCGACTTCTCCATCGTCGCCCTGTGGGGGAAGAGAGGCATAGGTCAGGGACAAGCCATGCGGCCCGAGAGGCGCCTCCTTTCAGCGCTGCCGGAGCCTCGGCCCGGGGCTGCTTCGGCAAATGCCAGAGCTACTAATAGATTCCTTGCGGCAGCAGGAAAGGCCCCGCTGTCTTCCTCCCGGAGGCGAAAGGTGAGGTCAGGGCTCGCAGGCCACAGCCCCAGGGAGGGGAAAGCCGGGCAGAAAACACCCCTGGTTACCAGAGAGAGGCGGAAGATAAACTGCGTGGCAGAAAGAGAACGGATGGTAGGTACAGATTTAAAGACAGGCAGACAGATGGACGGATGAGAGATAAACCCGTAAGAGACGGGCGATTAACAGACGACAGACGCAGAGATATACACGGAGACGGAGACGGATGACAGACAGAAAATTTAAAGACAGGTGAATAGATGCAGCCCACCAGGCTCCTCCATCCGTGAGATTCTCCAGGCAAGAGTACTGGAGTGGGCTGCCATTTCCTTCTCCAGAGGTAAATAGATAACAGATAGACGGATAGACGGATGATGGCCCGATGGAGGGAAAGCCCAGACCCCCAGCGTCCCTCCCTGCCGGGTCCACGCGCCCATCGGTCTGCCCCACCTCCAGGCAAGGACAGTCGCTTTCGGGGCTCTCTCCGCCTCCCTCCCTCCCCAGACCCCACACTCGGCCCCTCGCTCGGATGCTCTGCTCATCAGCTCCCCTACGATGGCTTTCCAGGGATCACGCCCTGGGGCAACCAGTCAGAGGGCTCAGGATGCCCACATCTGTCAGCATCAAGGTCCAAGAGCCGTGTCTACCGGAAGGAAGTCGGGTGCAGCCCACTGACGCCCCCCCAGACGTCTTCAAAGGAGACGGGCAGCCAGAGCGCCCGACACGCAGCGGGGTACGTACCCTTTCTCCGTCTTCCCCTGGAGGTCCCGGCGGGCCGGATGGGCCAGGGTCGCCCTAGGAAGGCAAGCAGGGTCAGTGCCAGCCGCCCAGGCGGATGCACACGGCTGTCTCAAAGATCCCATTTCATCTGCTTCTGAGGCTGAAAATCCCACCCTGCTCCCGGGCCTTTCACAGAGTCACAGAGGACCGTTCGGAAAACACAGTGCCTCCTGGCTTGTCGGGAGGCACGGCTGGCCGGCGGGATGCTATCCCGGGCTCAAAGTCCTGGAGGCAGGCCAGCTAGGGTGGCACTGAGGTCCCGCGGGCACCCCAGGACCCACGGCAGGGTCCAAGTGGCACCCTGCCAATCTCTCCCTGTGAAGCAGGCTGCATCCCAGCCCCCGCTGCCCCCCGAAAGAGCCACCGCTCCGCACGGTGAGGGTCAGTACCGGCCCAGCCGTGATGGGCGACCCCTGTGACAAAGCCAGCACGTGTGTGGACGCATGTGTGTGCACACGTGTGTGCCGTACACACACGCATGTGCCTGTGTGTCCAGGATGTGCCAAAACATCAAAGAAGAATCAACAGCATCAGAGAAAGCAGGTGAGGGAGGAACCGTCCACGGAGCTGCTGGGCGCATAGGGCATGGACGCCTGANTACACACACGCATGTGCCTGTGTGTCCAGGATGTGCCAAAACATCAAAGAAGAATCAACAGCATCAGAGAAAGCAGGTGAGGGAGGAACCGTCCACGGAGCTGCTGGGCGCATAGGGCATGGACGCCTGAGCCATGTCAGGCAAGCCCGGCCGCAGCCCCCGCCCCAATGGCCGTCCGCGGGGAGGCCACGTGGGGCCGGCCCGCATCCCAGAGTCGCCCCTTAGTGGTGTGGGGAGTTCTGGCCAGCCCCTGCAAGGGCAGCTGTCCGGTTTCCTGACGGTGTGGAGGCCCCTGAGTAGAGGGACGTCCCACTGCCTGGCCCCTTGAGGGGCGGACCCCAGAGGCCCTTTCGCCGTCAGCAGTGAGGGAGAACCGGGCCCTCCGTGGGTTGAGCTCCTGTCCCAGGACGCCCGGTCCACGTCCAGCCCCACCCCCACGAGGCACACCTAGCAACCACCCTGGGGTCGAGGGCCCGGCCCCCCAGGAAACCTAAGGCTGCCGAAGGGCCCCCAACAGGACCTCTGCCCATGGCCCCCAGACAGCCCGCACTCACCCGGTGGCCTTTCTCCCCTGGCAGCCCTGCCAGGCCATCGAAGCCACGGTCACCCTGCGGGGAGGACAGAGGGCGGCTCAGCACAGGCCCCACGGCCCCTCTGCGGGCCCCGGGCGGCGGTCCCCACAGCATCTGTACACCCGGGGCCCCCACTGGCCTCCCCCAGCACACCAGCCATAGCCCTGGGTGCACGTTCCCATCTCTTTCCCCAAAACCCCAACCACGGCCACGCAGAGACAAATGGCTTCTGTCCCAGAGCCACGGACGGTGCGACCTGTCCACGGAGACGCGGAGACCTGAGACGCTGAGGGCGGCAGTGTCCGCGAGTGTGCGTGCACGTGCGGCCGCGCGCCTGCCGTCTGCCTGTGCCTCTCACCGTGACACAGGGGCCAGAGCGGCGCCCACCCCGGAGGAGCACCTTCTCATGCGGTGGACGGCTCTGCGCCGCCCTTGGGCCCCCTGTGTCCCCGGCCAGCCCTCCTCCNTTATCTGTAAAATGGAAATAATAAAGATATCCTCTGCACAGGGTTGTGATGGGGATGTATAGAGATTAAATACCCATGCGTGCGGACAAGCCTTAGCATAGGATCTAATTTCTAGTGAGTACCCCACAGGTTATAGCTTTATTTGTGCTCACCCTGTGTTTCCAATACTAGGCCTCTGTCCCTTAGCTAGGATCTGGGAAGGCTTTGGTGGCGTGATGCTTCTCTACATTCCCAACCCAAGATTTTCTTTTTTCTTTTGGCCGTGCCGCACGTCTTACTTCCCTGACTCTCAATGAGCCCACATTGAACTCAGGTATTGAACTCACACTGCCTGCATTGTGGGGGCCTCCCAGGTGGTGCAGTGGTAAAGAGTCCACTTTCCAAGGCAAGAGACGCAGGTTCGATCCCTGGGTCAGGAAGATCCACTGGAGGAGAAAATGGCAACTCGCTCCAGTATTCCCGCCTGGGAAATCCCATGGACAGAGGAGCCTGGTGGGCTACAGCCCATGGGGTCACAGAAGAGTCAGACACAACTAAGCACACACACACACACTCCTGAATTAGAATGTGGAGTCTTAACTGCCGGACCACCAGGGGAAGTTCCCAACCCAGATCTCAACCAGTGGTCAAACAGACCCTGGCAAGGGTGGTCAGACTTGCCAGGGAGGAGGGTCAGGAGGAACTGGCCTAGCAGCAACCACATGGCCTAGTGGAAACTGAAAGTTGGCTTGAAACTTTCGGGGAAACCAGATCATGGCCTTCATTTTGGAGGAAACCGAGGCCCAGGAGGATGGAAGAGGGAGGGAATACAGAGGTGGAGGCTGAGAGCTGGGCCCTAGATGCTACCCAAGCTTGGTTAGGAAAGCAGAAAGCCGAGCAAGCAACCAGAGGCAACAAGATGCTTACCTGCGCCTTCTCTTCTTGGAGAATGACCTGATTGAGGGGGGAAAAAAAGGAAGAGAGAGAGAGAGGATGGATGGGAGAGAGACAGGGAGAGAAGATGAGGAAGGAGGAGAGAAGAAAGGAACAGAGGGTGTGGGGGAAGAAAATAAATGTGAGTCTGAGTTTCTCTTCCTGGGATGGTTGTATCAGCACATTTATAACTTTTTTTTTTTTTTTTTCTGGACTGTTCTCTCACCAGGGATCAAACCCATGGCCCCTGCAGCGAAAGCACGGTCATAACCACTGGACTGCCAGGGGATTCCCTAATCAGCACACTTGTGGTCAGGCTACCAGGTGACCAGGACATCTGGTGAACTCTCCTCCTCTTTTCGATTTGAAGATTATATGAGAAACCTTGGCTTGCATTTTGAATTATCAGTGTTTCAATCCTCACCCAAATTTGTCAGTAAGCCCGTTCTGGCAAAGGCTGCATGAGGAGGCCTGGACAGAGAGTCCCTCTGCCTCTTCCCTTCCCCCAAGCCTCACTTTGGTTCTTTCTCTCCCTAGCTGTGGATTCCCCATCATCAGCATCTTCAAGGGACAACCAGTTTCCACGTGTGGAACTCCTGCTGGGGTCCCGGCTCTGTACTAAGCATCACTCACACACAATCTCAGTCGGTCTTCCCCCAAACCTGTGAAGTACTACTGATAGCCTTTTGACAAAGACAGAGGGATTACGCTGCCCAGGACCACACAGCTTCACTTGTGTAACTCCAGCTAATTCTCAGATGTTACCTCCATTTTCCAGTCCCCTCAGGTTGGTTTGGTCCCCTCTCTGTTCCCACAAGCCCTGAGTGAGCCGCCGAGCTGAGCCTCACTATGGCACAGACTTCTTCATAATATGACTACCATCGTCCCCACTAGGATGTGAGCAGCTTGAGGGCAGGGACTGCGTTCTGGCCACTCTTTTGTTCCTGGGGCCCAGAATCTCCTCATGCATGATATATAATGGGTATGCAATAAAGAGGTGTGAAAAAGGGATTTTTTAAAACCCTGAAACCTTAGTTAATTGAAGGAGAAGAAAAAGTTCAGTGCAGCCTCTACCTTTAGCTTCCAGTTCCAAAAAGTTAACCATCATTAACCAAACATTTCAAGAACTTGGAGAAAATAGACCAAGATTAGAGTGATGCTCAGTAGACGAGGGATTAAGAAGAATCAGATCATATTTCCCGCTCCTAATTTCCCATTTTATGGTCTTCATTCCCTCTAAACTTCCGACAACCCCTGGGCCAACTGTAGCCCCCAAAAGAAAGTCTGTTTCTAATCCTCTGGCCAAGTCGCTTTCCTATGAGAAGCCCTTGAGTGAGACGCCACTTGGTTCCCAAGATCCATTTAGAAAAATGCTCCCTCTTCCCATCCCACCCTAAACTGCGACAGATCGCTCAGCACAGGAAGGTGACAAGCTGGCAGTCTGTGGTCACGGGCAGGCCCTCACCTCAACAAAGGACTCTACACTGGGAATTTCAAACACTAGGCTAACAAGGGCTTCCCTTGTGGCTCAGTTGGTAAAGAATCCGCCTGCAATGCAGTAGACCTGGGCTTGATCCCTGGGCTGGGATGATCCCCTGGAGAAGGGAATGGCTACTCACTCCAGTACTCTGACCTGGAGAATTCCATGGACTGTATAGTCCATGGGGCTGCAAAGAGTCGGACACGACTGAGTGACTTTCACTTTCACACCTGTACTGAGCACAAACTCAGACAGCATCAGTGGGCATGTTTGGACAGGTGGTGGACATAATCTGTGAGACCAAACTGAGTAGAGACCATTCTGGCAACAAGGGCTAAAAGCTGACCACACCCCTGGGTTGGGAAAAGCCACGTGGGGGTGAGATGTGGCAGGGCAGGGAACCCAAATGACCTCTTACCTTTTATTCTGTTGTGATTGTTTAATTGCACAAGTAATCCACCACCGGTGTAGAAAAATTGGAAGATACAGATAAGCAAAAATAAAATATAAAGCACTCTTTCCCTGTCATCCACAGCCAACCACAGCAAATAGCTTACAAAGATAAACCCTTTGCCCCCCAGGGGTGTGTGTAGATGGGGGAGGCAGGTTAGGTGGGGACGGTGTGGCACCCTGGCTCTGGCTAAATGCACAGCAAGTCCTCAGTTCCAGCAGATGGCTGCTTGTGGAAAGATCGGCCCAATGAAAAGAGCTTCTGATTGTACAGAAGTGCTGGAAAATTTTTTATATTTCCAAGCAAATTTTTTATATTTCCAAGCAAAATGTTGGCTTGTCCCATGAACCAAGATTTGAGACCTCTCATGTATAGCATTCCTGTCTTTTATTTTTCCACACAAACGTGTGTGTGTGTGTGTACATGCACGTGTGTATAGTGGGCACCTTTGGGAATGTGTGTGTGCAGGCTCACTCAGTCGTATCTGACTCTTCTGAGATCCCATGGCCTGTAGCCCGCCAGGCTCCTCTGTTCATAGGATTTTCCAGGCAAGAATACTGGAGTGGGTTGCCAATTCCTTCTCCAGGGATCTTCCCGACTCAGGGATCGAACCTGAGTCTTCTGTGGCTCCTGCATTGGCAGGTGGGCTCTTTACCACTGAGCCGCCTGGGGAGCCCTTGGGAATATGCGTTCAGTTACCAAAGCCTAGTAACTATAGTCCACAAGTACTTGTCTACAGGTATGTCCAAAACATGGACAGTCCTGAAGCAATGTTTCACATGATCCCATTCTCTAGGACACAGCTGGATCTATCAGAAAGGCCTCTCCATGGGAATTTAGAATAACAAGAGCGATTCAGTATCTTCTTGTGATCGGGCCTGCGACAGGAAGAGACGGGAACAGGGTGCAGGGTCTGTGCGCCCCCCGTGTGCACTATGGAGTTGGGCTTGGGCTGTGTTAGCTTTGGTTCCAGCTCTTCACTGGGACCTGGCTGGTCTCCTTAGAACAAGTTCCCCCCAGGCCTGAGTTAGTGTTAGTAGGTTTCTGGTCTTTGCAACAGGAGTCCCAAGTTACACAAGTTACAAATACAAGACCATACACAGATGGGTATTTTTCATTAACACAATGATAAGCTTCCAAGTGACCTTCCAGTGCCATCC
>SJYW01036861.1:31410-42200 GCA_006410735.1 Raphicerus campestris
CTGCATCCCAGCCCCCGCTGCCCCCCGAAAGAGCCACTGCTCCGCACGGTGAGGGTCAGTGCCGGCCCAGCCGTGATGGGCGACCCCTGTGACAAAGCCAGCACGTGTGTGGACGCATGTGTGTGCACACGTGTGTGCCGTACACACACGCATGTGCCTGTGTGTCCAGGATGTGCCAAAACATCAAAGAAGAATCAACAGCATCAGAGAAAGCAGGTGAGGGAGGAACCGTCCACGGAGCTGCTGGGCGCATAGGGCATGGACGCCTGAGCCATGTCAGGCAAGCCCGGCCGCAGCCCCCGCCCCAATGGCCGTCCGCGGGGAGGCCACGTGGGGCCGGCCCGCATCCCAGAGTCGCCCCTTAGTGGTGTGGGGAGTTCTGGCCAGCCCCTGCAAGGGCAGCTGTCCGGTTTCCTGACGGTGTGGAGGCCCCTGAGTAGAGGGACGTCCCACTGCCTGGCCCCTTGAGGGGCGGACCCCAGAGGCCCTTTCGCCGTCAGCAGTGAGGGAGAACCGGGCCCTCCGTGGGTTGAGCTCCTGTCCCAGGACGCCCGGTCCACGTCCAGCCCCACCCCCACGAGGCACACCTAGCAACCACCCTGGGGTCGAGGGCCCGGCCCCCCAGGAAACCTAAGGCTGCCGAAGGGCCCCCAACAGGACCTCTGCCCATGGCCCCCAGACAGCCCGCACTCACCCGGTGGCCTTTCTCCCCTGGCAGCCCTGCCAGGCCATCGAAGCCACGGTCACCCTGCGGGGAGGACAGAGGGCGGCTCAGCACAGGCCCCACGGCCCCTCTGCGGGCCCCGGGCGGCGGTCCCCACAGCATCTGTACACCCGGGGCCCCCACTGGCCTCCCCCAGCACACCAGCCATAGCCCTGGGTGCACGTTCCCATCTCTTTCCCCAAAACCCCAACCACGGCCACGCAGAGACAAATGGCTTCTGTCCCAGAGCCACGGACGGTGCGACCTGTCCACGGAGACGCGGAGACCTGAGACGCTGAGGGCGGCAGTGTCCGCGAGTGTGCGTGCACGTGCGGCCGCGCGCCTGCCGTCTGCCTGTGCCTCTCACCGTGACACAGGGGCCAGAGCGGCGCCCACCCCGGAGGAGCACCTTCTCATGCGGTGGACGGCTCTGCGCCGCCCTTGGGCCCCCTGTGTCCCCGGCCAGCCCTCCTCCTGCCGCCCAGGGGGCCTCCTGGAACCCAGCTGCCCGCCTCGTGCGTGCTGCAAGCCACACAAGGGGAGGCCAGTTCAGCCTGGAACGCTTTTTGCTGTTGAAACAAGATGGTAACCTAGGGGGACAGACTCAGGAAGCTTCTCCTCTTCTGTCACCAAAGCTCCCCGAGACCAGGAGGGCTCCAGGTTTGCTCAGGACTCACAGGAGGCACCCGGGGGCTGACCCACGTCAGCTCTGGAGTGGGCAGGGGCAGTGCCCCTGAGAACAGCTGCCATCCCCACTGTGGGCTCCTCGTATGGCCCTGGACAAACTGTTGCAGGGTGAGAAGGAAGGGTACCAAGAACAGGGCTGGTCCAGTCCAGCCCACATTCGGGGACAGGCCCGCCGCACCATGGCGGCTGGGGGCCGTGGGCTGCCCTGGGCTGCAGCCTCCTCGCCCAGGGCGGAGTCTGCCCTCAAACACACCTGAGTTCCCCAGGTGCAATGCCTACTTGCTCCCTGCAACCCGAGGAGCTTGACTCCCCAACTTGGGCAAGAGGACTCCCTGCCCTCGGACTTGAGTGACCCATGGAAGTCACCCGCCGAGCCCTGCCTTCCTGCGCCCGTGCCGGAGGGGCTGATCCACATTGACCCTTCCTGCCCCCGGATGAGTGCACGCGCCCCATCACCACCATGCGGCAGGGGCGAAGCTGACCGCACGGGCACCAGAGGCCAGTGACCGGCACCTACCTTGGGGCCAGTCTGCCCAGGCATCCCTCTTGCTCCGTCACTGCCGGCTCGGCCCTGGAACAGAGTGGGGCAAGGTGTCAGCAAAAAGCGGCGGCCAGCGTGCGGAGGGCCCTGAGCAGGGGCTCCCTGTGACGTCAGACAGAGGGCCCCACAGCCCCGGCAGCGGGCTGGCCCAGAGGACCCAGACCAGGAATCCCGGCTTGCTGTTCACAGGTTCTGGTCTTCCTGAGCCTGACCGCCCCGAACCTCAGAGCAGGCACAATACAGTAAGCCACCTGAGTGTCGGCCCCGGGCCGCCGGGTCCCAGCAGAGGCCAGGAGTCCAACAGCGGCCCTCCAGAAGCGGCGGAGCACCCCTCTGCCTGTGGACCGGGGCCCTGAGGGGCCAACTCGAGGCGGCCGAGCCTGAGGGCCCCTCACTCTATAACTCCCCTTCCAGTTACGAGTGAGCCCTGGGACGAAGGCCCTGGACCCCTAGGGAAGGACTCTTTTTGGCCTCGAGTGCTTTGCAACTAGAGCAGGAACTGGCAGACGTTCCCTGCAGAGGTGCATCAACATAAGAAACGAGTATTCCTTTCACTCAGCAGAAGCATTCAGCTGATGGGAAGACCTGCTAGTGAGAGCGTGATGTGGGTTAATTAGGATTTCCCGGGCTGGCATGGACGCTGCTCATTAACTTACGTCGGGTTAGAAAGGCACGCGCCCTCTGTCAGTCAGGACGGCCACCTGGAAGCAGAGCCGTCCCTCCCACTAACGTGCCAGCCTGGACAGAGTCTCGAGGCTGGGGACGGGGGGCGGTTGCGGCGGGGGCCTGAGAAGCCTCCCGGCTATTTCCCCCCCAAAACCGAAGCCATTTCTGGAGAAATGAGGCTGCCCAGAGAAGGAAGGACCACTGCTCATTTTCACTGCTCATTTTGCTTGCTGCCAAAGAACCTGGGAAACTGCTTTAATTCAAAATGTGGGTTAACAGGGAGCTCAGCTCGGGGCTCTGTGATGACCCAGGGGTTGTGCCAGGGGGCTGGGAGAGTGACTCAGGACGGAGGGGCTGCGGGTGTACTCACAGCCGACTCACACCTTTGCACGGCAGAGACTGACACGACAGCGCAATGCAACTATGCCCCGATTTAAAAGAACACGCTAAACTGTGTTCAGATGCTCCGGACAGAGGCTGGGGCAGGGGAGCTCGCTGCCGTGGGACGGGACCCACCCAGCCCTGGACACAGACGTGCCCCCTGAAGGTGGGGGAGCCCAGCCAGCGAGACGCAGAGGCACCACGGCAAACGCAGCGGCGACTCCCGCTGAAGAACACTCACCCTTCTCCCAGGCTTTCCTGCCGGGCCAGGCGGGCCCTGCACACCCCGCGGACCCTGTCCAGGATCAGAGGGCAAAGGTCAGTAGTGTGTCCGCTTCTCAGAGGACAAAGCCGAGCCTGGCCCCCATGCTCATCCCCCCCGCCGCCCAGCTGCCTGCACACAGCATCACACGGACAGGCGCAGGGTCCACGGCCCTGAGCCAGGGCGGGACAGGAAGCAGCCCGCTGTCCCGCTCCGGACCTCACGGCTGCTCCGCCTCCAGCTTGGCACCAGAGGGGGCAGCTCCGCCCGCTTCCCTGACCAGAGGCAGCAACAGGGCTCCATCTTCCTGGAGAGAAGGCGGCCCCGGGGTACATACCTGAGGCCCCATGTCTCCTGGCTCGCCCTTCAGACCTCCGCTCCCAGGAGGGCCCTGGGGAGACACGCCTGGTTAGGGGACGTTGGCACCGGTACACAGGCTGTAGGGGCGGCTGGGGAGGACGGGGCCGGGGGAGGGACCCGGGGCTGCCCCCTGGGCAGGGCCCCACAGAGCCCGCCTGCCGCCTCGGACACACCCCAGGACACAAGCAGTCATTTTCCTGGTTTGCATCTCGTCCGGGTTGGAGGGAAACCCTGGACGGGGGCGCGGGGGACCCCTGAGCTCAGCACGCGCTCACTTCTCTCCAGGACGGACCTGCCCACCGCCCGGCACAGCCGCAGTGCAGGGCCGCGTGTGGACATCCTTGTCCACTCCAGGGCAAGATCGCCAGATGCTGGGAGAGCGCGAAATACACCCCAGGGCCAGGGGCCAAGTCCACCCCTCCCAGGGAACAGAGAGAGGACCCGTGCACCTCAGTGCCCCGGCTCCTTGCAACTGCAAGGGCCACACTCCCCCCCCGGAGACCCCTCTCCCTGGCCGTGGGGTGCCTGGCACACGCTGCCCAAGGAGTCGGGCGGGAATCAGGGTCTGCCTCACGCTGAACTGGCCTGGATGGTAAACAGCCTCAAAAGAAAGAGGCTTGGAGCCCCCAGGGTGGCGAGGCAAGTCCTGGTCAGTATAAGCGCGAGGGCTTCCCTGTCCCAAGCGCAGCCCAGGCCTCTGGTACCCAGGGTGCACCTCCCCCCACCAGGAGACGCTCTGAACTGGTGAGCTGGGAGCCTGATGGGCAGGGGCCAGAGAGCAGCATCCACCCCCACACCCCAAGATGACTTACCATGGGACCCGGTCTCCCAGTGAGACCCATCGGGCCAGCAGGCCCCCTCAACGCGAGCTGCAAGGCAAATGGGACACGCTGAGGAACAGCTGGTTTACCTGTCCTGACAGGTGGGAAGGGGCCGGTGCGAGAGGCCAGGGACAGGGGCCACTGTGGGGGGAGGTCACAGGGGCCCTTTACCACCTCCTCCTATCCTCTGGGCTCCCAGCGACAAGCACCAACAGGGCCAGGTAGGTGCCCACCCACCACTTTGGGGATGGGTGCCCGGAGCCTCAGGCTGACCCTTCCTTCTCCCCACCCACCCCGCCGTCAGTCCCGCACCCTTACAGGGAGCTTGCAACACGGCTGCCCTGGGGGGCTGGCTGGGCGTGTGTTGCGCACGAGCTGAATCACACATTCCCCAAGAGGCACTTCCAGTGCCCGGGGGTTACACTGGGGCCCTTCAGGGGTGAATAAAGTCCTTGCCCCAGCCACAGGCGAAACCATGCACCCTGGCCCAGGTGCCCGCTGCCTGCCCACTGCTGAGGCTCCCTCCCACCTGCTTTCTCAAAGCGCCCCTTCCACACCCATCGTGCAACTGTTCCCTGCGTGATGCCACTTCAATGCTGGAAGATTTTGTGTTACAGAATCTTAGGAGCCCGTCACCCATTTGGCTTTAGTCAACACACCCACAGATTCAAGGCCAGCCAGGCCGGCCCGTCAATAAGCCCAGTGGCAGGGGACAGGGCCTGTCGCCCGCTGACTGCATCACACGGCAATTCGCTCCACGGCAACTCCGCACTCACTGCCCTATAACTCATTATCCACACGCTCTGATCACCAGCATCTATCCACAGCGACAGAGCCACATAAATATCGCCAAACGAGGGCCTCCTCAGTAGCTCCTCGCGACGCCCCATTACGGGCACTCCAAGGGAGGGCCCACCCCGCCGGGTGGCACTTGCTCTTGTCAACAGCAATCAGCAATCTGGAGCCTCATCAATTAAAATGCAATTCACTCATCAGCTCGTTTGCCGAGAGCAGAGGGGTAAGGAGGCTCCTCCGGACCCTCAAGCTGAGCGAGGGGCTTCGGAGCCCACCAGCTCCTCCTACCCCGAGGTTCAGACTCGGCCCAGCCCCATCACAAGGGGCCCCCCAGGAGGACATGGGGTCTGTCCATCCCAGAGCCGGGGAGAGGCAGTAGATGGCTGAAGAAGATGGGGTCAGCAGAAGCCAGAGGGGCTCAGCGGCCGTGTCTGTACCTGGGAACCTGGGCCCTTGGCGTGGACCAGGGATCCCTGAGAAGCCTCCCCCACCTCTCCTGGTGCTCACCAGGGCCCCCAAATGCACAGGGATGACTGGATACACCCCTCGGCTCCTGAGTCCCGGGTGAGCACCCCAAGTCAGCAACCCTGCAAGCTGGGCTCCGAGCCGCCCCCCACGCCCCAGGACCACTCACCCGGGCCTGCTGTAGGATGGCTTGAGCTTGGGACTCCTGTGCGGAGACCATGGGTCCTTTGGAGCCTGCATCACCGCCCCCTCCGAACCGGAACTGCAGATGTTAAGACTGGGGTCACCGGGAGTGCACGGACATGGGTGTCCACTCTGGACCCCAGGGCTGAGGGTGTCCAGTGGCCTCTCAGGTGACAGCAAAGCCTCGGGGGGTGGGGGGGACTGGCAGCTTCCAGCCCCAGGCCTGCCCCCGCTTATTACGCCACCCGACTGCCCACACAGGGCTACCCCGTCTCTGCCCGATAATCCCAGCCCTGGGGATTCCCCCCGCCCCGTCGCGGAATCCATGGTATCTCTCCTGAGACCCCAGGGCCCTGTGCCAACGCCCATGCTGAGGGGCACATGGGCTCAGAGGGAAACAGACGTTGGTCCAGACTAGCCCTCCACACTCGCCCTCCCGGCCTGGGGTCCCTGAGAGGGAAGCGGCCCGGGTCCTCTGCAGACCCCTAAGGTCAGGAGCAGGTCACACGCAAGGAGGGAGGTGCTGGCTCAGGGGCCCAAGGGAGCAGGCAGGCGTGCGGTGACGGAGGNGCCAGGGACAGGGGCCACTGTGGGGGGAGGTCACAGGGGCCCTTTACCACCTCCTCCTATCCTCTGGGCTCCCAGCGACAAGCACCAACAGGGCCAGGTAGGTGCCCACCCACCACTTTGGGGATGGGTGCCCGGAGCCTCAGGCTGACCCTTCCTTCTCCCCACCCACCCCGCCGTCAGTCCCGCACCCTTACAGGGAGCTTGCAACACGGCTGCCCTGGGGGGCTGGCTGGGCGTGTGTTGCGCACGAGCTGAATCACACATTCCCCAAGAGGCACTTCCAGTGCCCGGGGGTTACACTGGGGCCCTTCAGGGGTGAATAAAGTCCTTGCCCCAGCCACAGGCGAAACCATGCACCCTGGCCCAGGTGCCCGCTGCCTGCCCACTGCTGAGGCTCCCTCCCACCTGCTTTCTCAAAGCGCCCCTTCCACACCCATCGTGCAACTGTTCCCTGCGTGATGCCACTTCAATGCTGGAAGATTTTGTGTTACAGAATCTTAGGAGCCCGTCACCCATTTGGCTTTAGTCAACACACCCACAGATTCAAGGCCAGCCAGGCCGGCCCGTCAATAAGCCCAGTGGCAGGGGACAGGGCCTGTCGCCCGCTGACTGCATCACACGGCAATTCGCTCCACGGCAACTCCGCACTCACTGCCCTATAACTCATTATCCACGCGCTCTGATCACCAGCATCTATCCACAGCGACAGAGCCACATAAATATCGCCAAACGAGGGCCTCCTCAGTAGCTCCTCGCGACGCCCCATTACGGGCACTCCAAGGGAGGGCCCACCCCGCCGGGTGGCACTTGCTCTTGTCAACAGCAATCAGCAATCTGGAGCCTCATCAATTAAAATGCAATTCACTCATCAGCTCGTTTGCCGAGAGCAGAGGGGTAAGGAGGCTCCTCCGGACCCTCAAGCTGAGCGAGGGGCTTCGGAGCCCACCAGCTCCTCCTACCCCGAGGTTCAGACTCGGCCCAGCCCCATCACAAGGGGCCCCCCAGGAGGACATGGGGTCTGTCCATCCCAGAGCCGGGGAGAGGCAGTAGATGGCTGAAGAAGATGGGGTCAGCAGAAGCCAGAGGGGCTCAGCGGCCGTGTCTATACCTGGGAACCTGGGCCCTTGGCGTGGACCAGGGATCCCTGAGAAGCCTCCCCCACCTCTCCTGGTGCTCACCAGGGCCCCCAAATGCACAGGGATGACTGGATACACCCCTGGGCTCCTGAGTCCCGGGTGAGCACCCCAAGTCAGCAACCCTGCAAGCTGGGCTCCGAGCCGCCCCCCACGCCCCAGGACCACTCACCCGGGCCTGCTGTAGGATGGCTTGAGCTTGGGACTCCTGCGCGGAGACCATGGGTCCTTTGGAGCCTGCATCACCGCCCCCTCCGAACCGGAACTGCAGATGTTAAGACTGGGGTCACCGGGAGTGCACGGACATGGGTGTCCACTCTGGACCCCAGGGCTGAGGGTGTCCAGTGGCCTCTCAGGTGACAGCAAAGCCTCGGGGGGGGGGGGCTGGCAGCTTCCAGCCCCAGGCCTGCCCCCGCTTATTATGCCACCCGACTGCCCACACAGGGCTACCCCGTCTCTGCCCAATAATTCCAGCCCTGGGGATTCCCCCCCGCCCCGCCGCGGCATCCATGGTATCTCTCCTGAGACCCCAGGGCCCTGTGCCAACGCCNGCGCGAAATACACCCCAGGGCCAGGGGCCAAGTCCACCCCTCCCAGGGAACAGAGAGAGGACCCGTGCACCTCGGTGCCCCGGCTCCTTGCAACTGCAAGGGCCACACTCCCCCCCCGGAGACCCCTCTCCCTGGCCGTGGGGTGCCTGGCACATGCTGCCCAAGGAGTCGGGCGGGAATCAGGGTCTGCCTCACGCTGAACTGGCCTGGATGGTAAACAGCCTCAAAAGAAAGAGGCTTGGAGCCCCCAGGGTGGCGAGGCAAGTCCTGGTCAGTATAAGCGCGAGGGCTTCCCTGTCCCAAGCGCAGCCCAGGCCTCTGGTACCCAGGGTGCACCTCCCCCCACCAGGAGACGCTCTGAACTGGTGAGCTGGGAGCCTGATGGGCAGGGGCCAGAAAGCAGCATCCACCCCCACACCCCAAGATGACTTACCATGGGACCCGGTCTCCCAGTGAGACCCATCGGGCCAGCAGGCCCCCTCAACGCGAGCTGCAAGGCAAATGGGACACGCTGAGGAACAGCTGGTTTACCTGTCCTGACAGGTGGGAAGGGGCCAGTGCGAGAGGCCAGGGACAGGGGCCACTGTGGGGGGAGGTCACAGGGGCCCTGTACCACCTCCTCCCATCCTCTGGGCTCCCAGCGACAAGCACCAACAGGGCCAGGTAGGTGCCCACCCACCACTTTGGGGATGGGTGCCCGGAGCCTCAGGCTGACCCTTCCTTCTCCCCACCCACCCCGCCGTCAGTCCTGCACCCTTACAGGGAGCTTGCAACACGGCTGCCCTGGGGGGCTGGCTGGGCGTGTGTTGCGCACAAGCTGAATCACACATTCCCCAAGAGGCACTTCCAGTGCCCGGGGGTTACACTGGGGCCCTTCAGGGGTGAATGAAGTCCTTGCCCCAGGCACAGGCGCCACCCTGCACCCTGGCCCAGGTGCCCGCTGCCTGCCCACTGCTGAGGGTCCCTCCCACCTGCTTTCTCAAAGCGCCCCTTCCACACCCATCGTGCGACTGTTCCCTGCGTGATGCCACTTAAATGCTGGAAGATTCTGTGTTACAGAATCTTAAGAGCCCGTCACCCATTTGGCTTCAGTCAACACAGCCACAGATTCAAGGCCAGCCAGGCCGGCCCATCAATAAGCCCAGTGGCAGGGGACGGGGCCTGTTGCCCACTGACTGCATCACACGGCAATTCGCTCCACGGCAACAACTCCGCACTCACTGCCCTATAACTCATTATCCACGCGCTCTGATCACCAGCATCTATCCACAGCGACAGAGCCACATAAATATCGCCAAACGAGGGCCTCCTCAGTAGCTCCTCGCGATGCCCCATTACGGGCACTCCAAGGGAGGGCCCAGGGAGGGCCCACCCCGCCGGGTGGCACTTGCTCTTGTCAACAGCAATCAGCAATCTGGAGCCTCATCAATTAAAACGCAATTCACTCATCAGCTCGTTTGCTGAGAGCAGAGTGGTAAGGAGGCTCCTCCGGACCCTCAGGCTGAGAGAGGGGCTTCGGAGCCCACCAGCTCCTCCCACCCCGAGGTTCAGACTCGGCCCAGCCCCATCACAAGGGGCCCCCCAGGAGGACGTGGGGTCTGTCCATCCCAGAGCCGGGGGGAGGCAGTAGATGGCTGAAGAAGATGGGGTCAGCAGAAGCCAGAGGGGCTCAGCGGCCGTGTCTGTACCTGGGAACCTGGACCCTTGGCGTGGACCAGGGATCCCTGAGAAGCCTCCCCCACCTCTCCTGGTGCTCACCAGGGGCCCCAAATGCACAGGGATGACTGGATACACCCCTGGGCTCCTGAGTCCCGGGTGAGCACCCCAAGTCAGCAACCCTGCAAGCTGGGCTCCGAGCCGCCCCCCACGCCCCAGGACCACTCACCCGGGCCTGCTGTAGGATGGCTTGAGCTTGGGACTCCTGCGCGGAGACCATGGGTCCTTTGGAGCCTGCATCACCGCCCCCTCCGAACCGGAACTGCAGATGTTAAGACTGGGGTCACCGGGAGTGCATGGACATGGGTGTCTACTCTGGACCCCAGGGCTGAGGGTGTCCAGTGGCCTCTCAGGTGACAGCAAAGCCTCGGGGGGTGGGGGGGACTGGCAGCTTCCAGCCCCAGGCCTGCCCCCGCTTATTACGCCACCCGACTGCCCACACAGGGCTACCCCGTCTCTGCCCGATAATCCCAGCCCTGGGGATTCCCCCCGCCCCGTCGCGGAATCCATGGTATCTCTCCTGAGACCCCAGGGCCCTGTGCCAACGCCCATGCTGAGGGGCACATGGGCTCAGAGGGAAACAGACGTTGGTCCAGACTAGCCCTCCACACTCGCCCTCCCGGCCTGGGGTCCCTGAGAGGGAAGCGGCCCGGGTCCTCTGCAGACCCCTAAGGTCAGGAGCAGGTCACATGCAAGGAAGGAGGTGCTGGCTCAGGGGCCCAAGGGAGCAGGCAGGCGTGCGGTGACGGAGGCGGACGCCAAACAGCTTCTTGCAGAGCTGGGCTCTGCTCCCGCTCTGGACGCCGTCAGACGTGGGGACCCCGACCCTGGTGTCCACCCTGCAGGGCCGGCAGGACACTCCCAGGAGCCATCTCCACAGGACGGCCGGCCTAGGCTAGAGCCCATCTGGGGTCAGGGGATCGACCCCCTAGAAGCAGCCCAGGGACCCCCCCCCG
>SJYW01036861.1:49051-79888 GCA_006410735.1 Raphicerus campestris
CCGGGAGACACATCTGCCCTTCCCACCATCCCTGCTACCTCCCAGCTTCCACTTCCAGAAGCAAAAAGAGCCACGGCTCTCCCGGCCGGGGAGGGGGGTGGGTGGCACGCAGGGGCCCCTCTTCCCAGGCCGAGTGCCCCCCAGCCCTCCCCTGAGGCCCCAGCACAGGGCACACGGCCCCATCGGGGAGGTCAGCACAGCAGGCTGGAAAACAAAGAGGCCACTTCAGAGGCTCCGACCGAAATGCTGCTTCAGTGACCCAGCCCTGGGAACCAGCAGAGGGCAGGGCCGGGGCGGGGCTGCAGGATGCTGGCAGCCTCCGCCTCCCAGGCGGTCTCCAGCAGCTGCTCATCCGGGACATCGCGGGGCAGAGGCCTGGGCCCGGCGCGGGGAACCTGGGCGAGGCCATTGGCTCTGGAGCTCCCACACCTCCCTTCCTGCTCATCCCTGGGTCTGCAGCCTACAACCTCCCACCCCTCGGCCTGGCACCAGGCCCACCTTCACCCCAGCCAGGCAGCAGCATCTCTGGGGGTGGAGGTCGGTGCCCAGTGGACCTGCCCTGCTCAGACCCACGCCCACCCGGCCGCCTCTCAGGCTCAGCAGAGACAACAGGGAGGACTGGAAGCGGGCAGGGCTGGACGTGAGCCCTGCACTGGGGTCTCCAGGAGAGGACGCGAGGGGCCTGCCCGGCGGGGGCCCGCTGCTCCCGGCTCACCCCCGCCTGCCTCGCACCATCTCTGATCGCCTGTCGGTCTCTGTCGCTCCATGGGGACGAGGAAAGGCCACCAGTGAGCCCAGCTCAGCCCGCGGGGCTTGGCGGCGGTTGTGCTTTTCACCTGCCTCCGGTCCATTTTCCTATTTCTGAAGAAGGGCCGAGGACCCACCAGCAGAGATTCCGAGGGATTTTCCCGAAGGGGACTGCGCCGCTGCCTGCCACCATCCGTGCAGACCCAGCTCAGCCATCCCTGCATCCCTGGGGTGGCACAGGGCGGCAGGACTTAGAGCGCCGCGGACGTGACCCCGATGGCCCTGGGCAACGTGGCTTCCACCCAGACATGGTGACAGGGGAGGGACAGTCTGCGGGGAGGCCGCACTGGGCGACGGCCGCAGGAGTCTGGGCAAGGCTGGTGGAGACCTTGGTTCACCTGCACCCAGCTTGAGAGGCCCAGCTGGGCCCCAAGCACCCCCAGTGCCCACACACCCTGGGCTCCCCACCCACAGCCTCCGCCCCCTCAGCCACCCAGATGGCTCACCAAGGAGGCGCCTGCCTCTGCAGATGAGGACTTGAGCTGGCTGCAAAATGCCCTTGTCCCCAGACACCACGAGGAGGAGACGGGGCAGGGTGCCCCCTGAGACACCTCCAGAGAAACCGCTGCCAAGCTCACTCTCCTTCCAGGCAGTGACCAGCAAAGAGCCCAGAGCAGAGCCCAGGAGATCAAGGTCACTCCAGGGCAGACAGGACCTGCTCATTCTAGAGGCCCAGGACCTCAGGGAGAACGCTGGTGGAGAGAAGGTCCTCAAACTCTGAACCGAGGGGCTGGGGAGAAGCTCAAAACCCCAGGCTAACAGGATGAGAGATCAGAGGATGCCTCGCCTCTCTTATTCTCTACAACATTAAAATACTGGCCTGAGCATCAGTGGAGAAAGATTCCAGAGACACAGCCCTCTCCTCTTCGCTATGTCTGTTCAAGGTACCATGTCGTAAATCCTCGCTGAAGGATGGGTATATGGGACAGGGATGAAGTGAATGGAAGAACACAGAGATGGATGGATGGATGATGGATGGATGGGTGGATGGATGGAAGGATAGGTGGGTGGATGGAAGAAGGGATAGAAGGACAGATGCCTGAGGGACTGATGACAAAAAAGGATGGATGAAGCGAGACTGTGAATGCTGAAGGGATAAATGGATGAATGAGTGAGTGAATGAGGTAGGAAGGCCAGCATCTTGAAGAGTCAGTTGATACACCTCTTGAATATTTCAGACACAAATCCTTCACCTGCCCCTCTCCCTGCCCTGGTGACCTCACTCTCCCTCTGGGCCAGAGTCCTGTGTGATGAGTGTCTTAGTCCCTGCAAACTCCTCCTCAAGCAGAGGCAAGCTGCACCCTGGCTCAGGGTCCTTGAGAAGGGCCTCCCTGGGGCTCACATGTGGAGTCCGCACAGCGTTTCAGGTCCTCCAGGGAATCGGATGGACCTCAGAGGACTTGCAGTCCAGCCTCCACCATCAAGAAGGGCCTGGCATAGTGTGCCAGAGCTAGGGCTGGAGAGCATTCCCACTCCATGCCATCTCCCAGCCTGTGGCTCTCCCCTCTTGGCCGAAAAGTCAAGAGCTCTGAGAAGCTTCTGACAGAGCATTGGGAGCTTTCACGGTGAAATGTCAGCTGGAACAGACACCGCTCCGGCTATAGACACAGCGTTGCCAGGGAATGGCCACAGTGGGGAGGCAGCGCCCGCCCTGTGCACACGTTCAAAGATGGGACCCTGTGCACCCATGGCCTTGCCCAGGCCTGGCACCTGGGGAGCCATGCTAAGGAGGGAGGTGGGCAGTGCACAGGCGAGTCACAGGCCCGCCCTGGCTGTGGACCAGACTCGCGGACGGCGTCCTGTAGGGCAGCAGCAAGACCCATCCCTGAGGCCGGTCGGACCTGCCACATGGGCTTCCTATGCCCAGTGATGCTCTAGGAGGCCTGCTGTGCCTCGGCCAGGGGAAGGCCCAGGCCTTCTCGACTCCCCGCGCCATCGGTGCAGAGGCCGGGCCGGGCCCTGGCGCACGCACCTGCACGTTGCTGCTGGCGGGTCCCTGGGAAGAGCCTGGGGTTCCTGGCCTTGTCACTGGAGTCCTCAGGACCCAGGACTAGAGACTGACGCCCACGATGGGACCGGTGCCAGCACACCCCGCCCAGCAGCGGCTCCGTCACCCGGGCCTCCCACCTCTCCTGGGAAGCTGTGAGCATCACCCAGCGCTAGCAGCACTGGAAACGCTGGATTTCCAAGCTGCTTCCCTCCCCCCCAGTTATGATGTCAAGTCAAGGTGGTGCCCCCCGGAGATCCCTTCTCTTAATGAAGCCCCAGGAGAAGAAGAGGCCCACTGCACACCAGGGCGGGCCTGTGCCCCCTGCGGGCCACCCCAGCTCCCCCCACAGCCTGCGCTGGATGGCAGGAGGTGGTCCTGCGGTCCTGCCGTGGCCCCACTGTGAGGTCCCTGAGAAGGGGCAGCGGTAGCCTTCATCACCAAACCGGTCCATCCTGAAGGAAATCGGTCCCGAATATTGATTGGAGGGACTCATGCTGAAGCTGAGACTCCAGTACTCTGGCCACCTGAGGCGAAGAGCTGACTCATTAGAAAAGACCCTGATGCTGGGAAAGATTGAAGGCAGGAGGAGAAGGGGACGACAGAGGATGAGATGGTTGGATGGCATCGCCAACTCGATGGACATGAGTTTGGGCAAATTCCAGGAGTTGGTGATGGACAGGGAGGCCTGGCGTGCTGCAGTGCATGGAGTGGCAAAGAGTTGGACACAACTGAGTGACTGAACTGAACTGAGCCTTCGTCACAGGGGAGGAGAGTTCAGCCCAGGGCAGACATTCAGGACAGTGAATGAGGACAACCAGCCAACCAGCCACTGAACGAAACCACCCAACGTGCAAAGGGAACGAGCCTTCTGGGGATTCAAAGGAAACCCCAGTGGGAGAAGAGACCTTTTTGGGAGAAGGCATTCCAATTAAGATGTGCACAAGGATGGACCTGAAATCTCTGCTTTGGGGGTAAATCCTGCACAAAGGCCCGTATGCATGCAAGGATGTCCACGGCAGGGCCGCTTGTGAGAGACCTGGAAATAAGGCGAATGCCCATCAGTCAGGAGCTGGCTGAATGAACACCGCTCATCTGTGCAATGCTCCGCAGAGGCTGCAGGAGGAGGAGATCTGGATGGTCCAACACAGAAAGACGGCTGAGGCACGGCATGAGGAGAAGAGATGTCTGTCTAGCCAGAAAGCATGCCAGGTAAACGAACCCCCAAAACGCCCAGAACAACACCAGTCAAACGGTCAAGGGGTACACCTGGGAGGGGGGGTGAGGACTGGAAGAAGGGCATCCGGGAGGCTCGTCTCACCTCTGTGTACCTCTCCTCCCCAAAAATGTGCTATGTATCCACCTAAAGGGCACATCATCTTATTAACAATAGCAACAACAACAAAACCAAACATAAGCCCTAGGTGTGGCAACAGATTCCTTAGCACAAGTCTCCATGAAGAGGTGGTATCCACGCCCCCTTCTTTTAATCAAGGGGGGCTCCATGACCATAGGACCCAAAGAACGTGGCGAAAGTGACCCGTGCTGGCGTGCAGATCCAGGCTTCATAAACCGGCAGGCTCTACATCCTGTGTCTGGAATCCTCTTCTTTAGAACCAGACGCCACGCTGTGAGGAAGCCCAAGCAGCTTCTCGGAAGGTCCCGTGGGAAAAGAAGCCCATGCCCCTGGCCAACAGCCCCAGCCAAGCTCCCAGCCAACAACCAGGACCAACTTGCCAGCCGCGCAGGAAAATCACCTTGGAAACGGGCCCTCCAGCCCCGAGGCATCAACCAGATGTCACAGGAGCAGACAAACCCTCCCCGCCAGGCCACGGCCCAGCGCAGACCCAGAAGCAAACTAAGGTTGCAAAGCGAAAGATGGCTTTCGTCATAGACACGAGGTTTGGGGTGGCTGTTATGTAGGACTAGATAACCACGCAAAGGCAGGCAGTAGAGGGAGAGAGGCTGCCAGGAACCTGGGTGGGATGCACGCGTGGCCGGGGAGGGGAGGGGCACGGGGCGCTTTCTGCGGTGCTGGGAATGTCCTGTATCCTCCTGCAGAGGTCGCTACAGGACTGAATGCTTGCCAAAACTCGCACCTTTTCTTCTCCCCACTGGTCTCCAGCAACCACCGTTTTCCTTCCTGTTTCTGTAGTTTTGCCTTTTCTCAAACGGCCTGTGAACAGGGTCACGTCCTGTACCGCCCTCCGCGCCTGCCTCTGACGTGCCATGCCGCTTTTGCACCCACACAGCTTCATGTTCTCACTCCTCTCGCTGCTCAGCGGTATTCCGCTGTCTGGCTGTGCCGCGACTCGTTTCTCCATCCACCAGTGGGTGGGCGCTCGGGTTACTCGCAGTTTGGGAGGATAAATGGCATATGAAGCTTCACACACGTGTCTCCACGTAGACGTGTGTTTTCATCTCTCTTGGGTAAACATCTAGGAGTGGAATTGCTGGGTCCTCTGGCAAGTGTAGGACTGACTTTATCAAAGCCTGCCAAACTGTTTCCCAAAGTGGCTGCCTCAATTTTTGTTCCCACCAATGGATGAAAGTTTCTAAAACCGCATAGCGTGAATCCTCCCTCATTCTTCTTTTTCAGGATTGTCAGGGTTATTTGAGGTTCTTTGCATTTCTATATAAATTGCAGAATCATTTTGTCAACATCCATTTTAAAAAGGCCAGCTGGGATTTTAATCGGCATTGCGCTAACTCTGAATCAATTACAGGGGAAAATGGTATCTTAACAGTAAATGTTTTGCCCATGAGAATGGTGAGGTGAAGTCGCTCAGTCGTGTCCAACTCTTTGCGGCCCCGTGGACTGTAATCTACTAGGCTTCTCTGTCCAATGGTATATCTAGCCAATTCTTCTTTTCTTGTATAACATCTCTAAGTGATGATTTATAATTTTCTTGTATTTCATCAGATATATCTCGAAATATTTCATATTTCTGATGCTGCTGTAAAGAATGTTTAAGTTCCTATTTCTAACTGCTCATTTCTACTGTCTAGACATAGGACTGATTTTGGTGCATTGATTTTGATTCCTGTGTCTATACCAAACTTACTTAGAATTATTAACATAGAGAATCACATGGTCTTCGAGTAAGGATCGTTTTATCTTCCTTTCCACTTTATGTGTCTTCCATTTCCTCTTCTTTCCCTACTGCACTGGCTAGGGCTGCCGTGTAATACTGAATAGCTGTGCTAAGAGAAGGCATCCTTGCTACTTTCCCTGACCCTGAGGGAGAAAGTACTCAATAGTGGGTTTTACATGGATATCCCTTATCAGATTGAAGTTCCTTTTTACTCCCCATTTACAGAGGTTTACTCATCATATTTTTCACTTTAGACTATTACAAAGGAGTATGTAATCCCAGTTTTATAAAAGCAGGCTAGAAAAAATACTGGGAAATAAATACATCAAAATGTTCAGTCACTAATTCGTTTGGCTGCCCTTAGCAGAAACCACCATAGACTCAGCCTCACCAGCACCATGGCTTAAACAAGTGCAAGGCTGTGATGGATTTTCAGGTTAACACTTCTGTGATGGACGCGTGTTGCTTTTATAACAATTAATGGCATAACAAATGCAATTCGTGTCCAGCAGGAAATGGCATTATATAATTAAATAACTTTCCTCTCCACGCCTACCTAAAAACACAAGATATTCACAGATCTTTTGGTCTCTGCCTTGATAGTGGGCAACATTTAGCTGATCTTTATAAGGGAAGACTGCAATTGCGCTTCTCTGGAATGTCGACACCTCCTGAGTCTGACATTTGACGTGGGTCACCCCCACCCCAGGAGTCCGCACAGGGCCCTGTGGTCAGGCCTGGCCCGGCTCGACCCTGCCCTTTCGTACTGACATGTGGACACAGGCAAGCGTGTCTGCTGGCTCCTTCGTTTTTCTAACACTGGCATCAGCTGGGATTTACCCTGAAACTCTCATTAGAGAAGACAGCTCTAGAAACACAAAGTGGTTTTAACACCCATTAAACGTCACTCAGCAAACCAGGTCACAGATGAAGTTAAAGGAATATTTCCTGTTCCAGATTAAAGCCACCATCTGGACCATCAGCGCCTGCACACAGCCCCAAATGCAGCTGCTTTCAGAGCCCAGGCCTCAGAATCATCCTGGTGTCTAGGTGGTTCTACGCATTTGGCACTGAAATGACTTCACTCAATGACGTGATTCGAGGGAAAGGACATTGCGCTGGGTGGCTCTGGCCTTTGCAGCGGCGTGCTTCCCCTCGGACCAGCAGGCATCCTCCAACCACCGGAGTCAGGAAAGCCCCACACCACTCTAACCAGGACCCAAAACCAGCCACGTGGACACAAAGCGAACACAGGATTTTACATGGACTCCATCAACGTCCCGGGCAGAAGTCCCTATGGGTGGCAAGCCCAGAACTGACTTCCAGTCATCACCCCCAAGTCCACATCACCCGTCTGGCTGAGTTTTCCGAGTGGCACACCCAGTGAGGTGATGATGTCAAGCTTCAGGGTCCCCACTCCCCGGGGTGGACAGCTGCAAGCCCTCCCAGGGTCACGGCCTCTGGTTCAGAAAGCTCTGGCCACCCTCCAGAAGCAAGTGGAGGCCAACGGTGTGCAGGGCCATTTCTACTGGAGCCCCGTGGGCAAGAACGGGCCACTGCCCCTTCACCCACACGCCCGCCCCGCTCCAGCCCAGGGCAGCCTGCTCTCACACCCACTTCTATAGCACCCCCAGACGTGAGCCTCACCCAGCCCTCTCCCCTGGTCCTCCAGCATAGGCACCGAGCACATTCGGTCCGTGTGACCTCCCTGCCGGGAGAAGGTCCTACCAAGCTGGACCCTGATATCAGTGTCCACCCAACCGGCCACAGCAAGCACTCGGCCAGTGTGCAGCTGGCCCAGGAAACAGGGGAGCGGAGAAGACAATTAGCATCTACTGGCTGTCTTCGTCTCTGGAAGATGCCCTAGTCCCGACTACACGAGAGGAGATATCTAAGGCTCGGGGCACACGTGCATTAGAAGTGTTAAGAGGGATCCAGCTTCAGCCAGTGAGCCCATGGGATAGGAGGAGCCACTCCCTTCTCCAGATGAGGAGCTGCAGTGCCCTGGAGGCCCAGGTGACCTGGGACGAATTGCAGGCCCAGCCACGGTCACACCAGGTCCAAAGCATTAAGTGACAGCTCCCTGCTGCCTCCAAGAGCAGAAAGGTGGGCAGTGCCTGGCTTTGGGCAGAGCGGGTAACCCCAGTTCTCGCACACGGGGTGCACCTCGGTTCAGCACCACTGCCCAGGGCACAGGAGCTGGGGCGGGAAATGCCCACCGTCAGCTGGAGTGCAATTCTGCAGTAAAAGGGCTTTACAGCGCTTCGGGGCTTGGCCACATGAGTCAGTGTCTAGGAATCCACCCTAAGGAAGTAGAGACAGAGAGGATTCACCAAAAGATGTTCATCCAAGTGTCATTCATAACACAGACGACTGGAAATAAGTCAAGTCCAACACGAGAGGAGCAGTTAAGCGAGGGCCACGCAAGCCTCTGACGGGGGCCCAGCAGCCATGAAGATAGAAAGAGTCTGCACTGCAGGACGCAGGAACGGTCCACCAGGAAGGCACACAGCGGTTTCTACACACGCTTAGCCAGGAAGAGGGGAAAGGCGAGGAAGGTCTGTGTCCCCACCAGAATCCACAGGGTGAAGTCCTGCCCTGCAAAGACGATGGCTGCGGAGGACTCCTCTCCCCTAGCACCGCACGAAGATGTAGCGAGACCACGGTGGCCGGGAACCTGAAGAGGGCCCTCCCCCACCCGGCCGCACCNCGCAAAGAGTCGGGCACAACTGAAGAGACAGCACCAAGACTGCAAAAGCCCTTCCTAGAAGGACCGCCCGTGGGCACCGGCTCCCTCACCGCAGCCAGCAGCGCCTGCTCTCAGCAAGCGTTCTTCATCCGCCTGGCCGGGTGAGAAGCTGGGTCTCCCCGGCCTTCACCTGCATCCCCTTCCTGTGAGTAAGGTCGAACACCTCCCCACATGCTGAAGAGCTACTGGTATTTTCTTTCCAAGAAGTAACCATATCTTTCGTCCGTTATTATTTTTAGGCTTTTGGTTTGGTTTGGCTCCCGGTCCCTTCTGATTGATCTGTAGGAGTCCTCTGACTATTAGAGTACCAATGCTTTTTCTCTGATATGCATATTTTCATATTGTTTCCTCACAGTGATGGGTTGTTTGGAGCAGGGGTGGGGAGTTGACCAGAGAGAAGATGTTGGCTTTTTATGGAGTCAGCTTCTCTTTTTATAACTTCCAGGATTTATGTCCTACGGAGAGAGGCTTGAGTTCTCATCCGAGACCATGAGCCTCAGTCTCCCGTATTTTCTTCTCGTAGCTTTGTGGTTTCGTTTTTCGGGGTCACATCACTGGGCCATCTGGAATGCGTTTTGGCGTGAGACCGAGTTGGGTTCAAGTTCTTTCTCCCAGAGGCTTGCTCCTTATCCCAGCCCAGACCAGTGACTAAGCCTTCCTTTCCCAGCCNTTTGTGGTTTCGTTTTTCGGGGTCACATCACTGGGCCATCTGGAATGCGTTTTGGCGTGAGACCGAGTTGGGTTCAAGTTCTTTCTCCCAGAGGCTTGCTCCTTATCCCAGCCCAGACCAGTGACTAAGCCTTCCTTTCCCAGCCAACATGAAATGCTACCTTTATCAAAGTCTAAATTTCCGCGGCTGCCAGGCCTTGAAAACGGCAGAGCAATGGCTACGCGCCCCCTTCTTGTCCCACACAGAGGGGAGTCCTGCGGCTCACCCAGACCCCCGGGACACCCTCTCCCCCAGGTGGACCCCAGAGGGGAGAGGTGAGCGCCCACGGAGGGAAGAGCCAGGGAAAGCCAGAGTCAGCGTGCTCCACTGATGCGCAAACAACATCAGAGATCTGGGGCAAGACCCGACGTCCAGCACTGCGAGACTCTTCAAGAAAATCAGGGCCATCACGGATGTAAACAGCATGCCCTCCTGATGAAAAAGCCCAAACCAGCTGCGCTGGGCGCGGCCTTCCTCCTAGGGAGTGGGTCTGCGGGGGACGCGGCCCCGGGCCAGGACTGCCTGTGCCCCAGAATTTCCAGATCAGCGCGGTGAGCTGCCTCCTTCCTTCCTTTTCCTTTGTGCTCAGACTCAGTGGGGTTCCAGTCTGGGGGTTATGGGGATTTTTACTTTCTTCTTTATATTTTTTCTCATTTTCCAAAATGCCTATAATGAACATGTATCATCTTTAGCTGGAGAATGGTGTGTGCAAGTAAAACTAGAGGGAAGAGAAGCGGGGACAGCCCTCAGGGAGAGGGACCCAGCAGGGCAGTCGGGTCCCCGCGGGCTCCGCCTGCCCTCTGACCCGCAGGGTCCTGCACTCCAAGGGCACAGCTCATTCTCCCTTGAGGTGTCACAGCGAGCCGGGCAGCACCAGGAAAGGGACGCGTGTGGATGGGGAAGCCAGGTCCCAACTCCAGGACCCTCCAAGGCCTCAGGGCCCGCNGGGACAGCCCTCAGGGAGAGGGACCCAGCAGGGCAGTCGGGTCCCCGCGGGCTCCGCCTGCCCTCTGACCCGCAGGGTCCCGCACTCCAAGGGCACAGCTCATTCTCCCTCGAGGTGTCACAGCGAGCCGGGCAGCACCAGGAAAGGGACGCATGTGGATGGGGAAGCCAGGTCCCGACTCCAGGACCCTCCAAGGCCTCAGGGCCCGCCTGTGTTAGGTCAGCCCCCGCCCGCCCCGCACCACCGCCCAGGACCAGGGGAGCCCTTCCCCGGGGCTGCCCCCGACGGCCCCAGCACAGAAGCGGCAGGCAGCTGGTGCTCAGAAGGTGCTGAACTGAGTTTAGGAAGCCCTGCATGCCGCCCCGCAGCGCCCTGCAGACAGTGGCAGGTTCCATTCAGAAGCGGCGCTTCGGGAGCGCTTCCCACCTCCCGCCTCAGGGCGGCCCAGGCCACACACTCCTGAGGCTGTACGTCCCCTCCGGCAGCAACTGACTTTCGGGTTACAGACTCGGCGCAGACAGACTAACACCTGCAGGGCTCCGGGTGGCCCGAGCGCAGTGACAGCACCGTTGAGGCGTCAGAGAGAAACGTGCGGCGCAGCACGAACACGCACACACGCATGCACGCACACACACACAAGTGCACACACATACACACACACACACACCCCCTCTGCAAATGGGTCACGGGCTTGAGGATCCCCTGGGAGGTCTGTCTGGGCGGTTCCGACTGCTCTGTGGAGGTGAAAGCAACGTCAGCGTGGACCATCCGCACAGCCCTGAGCCTCGGACTCCCTCGGGCACACCCCCTGGGCTGCTCTCCACGACCGCCAGACCAGACTCCAGAGGGATCCTGGCAGAGCCCCCTCCTCTTCTCTCCTCTGGCCTCTGCAGGGGCATCAAGCCAGAACACCCACCTCCCCCAGATAGTGAGGGGCCCCCAACCTCTCCCAGAACAGCTCAGGCCCCACACCTTCACGAGGACGGAAAATCATCCATCCCTGTCAGCTGCAGTGAGTTATGCTGTTTAGTCACTGAGTCGTATCTCTTTTGCGACCCCACACTCTTCTGTCCATGGGATTTTCCAGTCGAGGATACTGAACTGGGTTGCCATTTCCTTCTCCAGGGGATCTTTCCAAGGGACTGAACCTACGTCTCCTGCCCTAGCAGGTGGATTCATTACCGAGCCCTTCAAGCCCACCCTGTTCCATCGAGCCGGTTCTAAGTATGTCAGCCAGTACCCTCCACACTCACCGGGGGCCCCTCTGGCTCCATCCCACAGCTCTTCCTTGACACCGCCTCGCACGCTGCGGGCACGGTGGGAAGTGACAGGTCCAGAGAGACCCTGTGTGCGTGGAGATCCAAACTGCACCCCCTAAGGTCTCACCCAGAGCTAAGAGGAAGACACCCTCAGCTCTACCTCGCACATGAAGAAAGGACGTTTTGGAGGTCACAGCTCAGGACCACGGCAGTCCTAGCCCCCCGGCCATGCCAGGGGTTTCTGGCAGCTAGAGCCGGGCTGCATGCCTCCTTCGGCCTCGAGGTGAGCGCGCCTCCACCTGGGCCTGAAACGTGTGGCTTGGACCCTGTGACAGCAGACTCGGGCTTCATCCACCCACTGTCCACCGTGACTGCTTCCCACCGACCGGACCTCCAGCTGGAAATGCCCGGGACCACATGTGCGGGATATGCGCTGTTCCCTTGGTTTCAAAGGAGCTGCAACTCCCTAACTTTTCCCAGTGGCATCTGCCTGGCCCAGTCAGTGGGGTAGGTGGGCCACCCAACAATCAAACTTTCTGGAGGACTCTGACAACTCTCTAGGACTCATGACCCCCCACCCCAATGGAAAAGCAGGAGCAGAGCGCTTGAGCCCGGCCCTTGGCAAGCCCACTGACCTCCTGAGACCAAGGGCAGGCTCGGAACCCAGGCCCCTGGGCACTGCTTCTCTCTCAGGGCTTTTTATTTTTCTTTTCTGAAATGCTGATGGTTTAAAGATGTGGATTCTTCCCCGGCCCAGCTTCTCTGACCCAGAAGAGGTGGTGGCTCAGCCGCCCCAGCTTTACTCTGGAAACATCTGAGGGGCTGCTCGGCCTGCACCTGGCCCTCAGAGTGGGAGGGGCCTGGCGCGTGCCCCACCCTCGTCGCTGGCAACGTTTGGCTCCCTGGCACGAGCTCCGAGTGTCTCTCCAGTCGTGTGTGAACCGATGTCAAACAGGCAGGACCCACCTGGCTACAATCCTCCCCTATCGCTCCTTCCTTCCCACTAAAACAGAATAAATGACTCAGCCAGGACAGCTCATCCCCAAACACAAACGCAGCTAAAGGCTGGGCTGCCCCAGCTTCACCGGACTCGAGCAGCAGGAGGAGGATCCGGAGGAGCCTGGGACTCAGGGGCTTCGGAAGGGCAGCCGAACACGCACCGCCTCCTCCTGACTCTGCACAGGCGCCCACCTCCAGCCTGGGCCCCGGAGGACAGGCTGGGGGCGGCCACCAGCTTTCAGCAGCCACCCTACCCCTCTGTGCTGGGATGAAGGCCCCAGGGAAAAAGATGGGGCTGAAACCCCACCTCACAATGATGTCTGCTCTCGGAAGGCCCTGTCCCCAGGAGGCTGGGTGAAACTCAGTTTCCACAACGTAAATGCTGTTTTAAAGGCTCTGCCACTCACTACCTGTGGGGCTTCTGGGAGCCTCAGTTTCCTTGCCTGTAAAACGGGGCTACCTCTTGCCTAGAAAAGATGTTGTCAGGATAAAACAATGTATGAAAGCCCTTAGAGTAAGGTAGAGAGAGAGGGAGAGAGGGAGGGAGGCAGGGAGCAGAAACCCCCTACCCCGTGCCGCCCAGCCCTCGACAACAGCCCTCCCCAATGTTTCCAAATCCTGCTCACGGCCAGGCAGGTGTTCGTAATCAGACAGGCCCTGTCCAGGAAGGGGAGGTGGGAGCCTGTCTGTGCAGAGGCCCCAGGCAGGCGATGCAGGGTGTGGGAGGACAGGCGCCCTCCCAGCCGGGGATACCAGGGCGTGAAAAGGGAAGAAGACAGAGTGTTCCCAGTGGCAGCAGCTTTCCTTCGGTTCTGCAAACAGGAAGCTTGAAGACGTTCAGAAGCCCCGTGTTTAGGGATATCAAGGTTAAAACCCTGGGGCTCTGGAGGCCGGGTTCCGGCAAGTTCCCTCCAGGTGCTGCCTGCCTGCGCTAGGTGAGATCCCCGACGGATGTGACCGGCAAACCATGGTCATCACACCCGTCCTAGACACAGGAAGCCTGAGACGGGAGACCTGAGCTCCCCTCCAGCCCTGGAGTCTCAGAACAATCCCGTGAGGCTCAGACGCCCTCCCTGGATGGTGGAGCTCTAAGACCACCCGGTTCCCCCAGCCTCAGGACACCAGGAAGAGCCCTCCAACGGGTGACGGCCGCACGCTGGGGTCTGGGCCCCGCCCCTCTGCTCGCAGCCCCCTGTGACCCTGGAGACGGCCTCGTCCTCTAGGCCTGAAGGCGGGAGGCCAGACAGACCACTGACTCCGTGAGCCCTCCCAGTAAAACATCCAACTCCTTCCTGGGGGCTGGGCCTGCCCACCATCAGGGCCTCGCACTCCTGGGGTGAAAAAGCAAGCCTGAAACAGCTCCCACATTAGATGAGGAGGAAGATTCCATGGTGCCCTGCCCCCCAAGTATAGCTGCAGAATGCACCCCCTACCCCTTGCCTACTCGCCCCCTTAGGCTCTAGCTGGGTCCTTTGCGCTGACTGTTCAGTCTCCTCTGAGGCCCAGCTGTAGGCGAAGCCAGAAGTGATTGCTCTATTCCTACTTGCCAGCACCTTATAGAAACTTTCGGAGAAGGCAGTGGCACCCACTCACTCCAGTACTCTTGCCTGGAAACTCCCATGGATGGAGGAGCCTGGAAGGCTGCGGTCCATGGGGTCGCGAAGTCGGACACGACTGAGCGTCTTCACTTTCACTTTTCACGTTCATGCATTGGAGAAGGAAATGGCAACCCACTCCAGTGTTCTTGCCTGGAGAATCCCAGGGACGGGGGACCCTGGTGGGCTGCCATCTATGGGGTCACACAGAGTTGGACACGACTGAAGCGACGCAGCAGCAGCAGCAGCAGCAGCGCTATAGAAACTTTATGCGAATCACTGCCTCCCTGCTCCGCCAGATACGATGACAATACCAAAGAGCACCAGTGGCACAGAACGATCGCTGCTGATGTTGGACAGCAGTGACTGTGCGGCGTAGGCGACAGTGGCGGCTACTGTTCCCAGTGTGACTCTGGCGTCTGCTCTCCTGCACTGAAGGTGAAGTGCAGGACACCCCGACCAGGGCCCCATGTCCACACACAGGTCACCTTCCACCTTTCATCTTCAGGTGTGGAGATGAGCCACGCCGGACCAGGAGGTCAAGGCATTAGAGGTCACACGGCTGGGAGTCCAAACCCTGCTCTCGGCCTCCAAAGCCAGGGTCCCAGTCTCCGTGCGCTGAAGCATCCCTGCTTTGGCTTCACCCCCTAACTCTCCTTCTGAAAGTCGCAGGCATGACTGACTGGGAGCGGGCCATGGAGGCTGGCCCCACACGGTGGAGGGGAGGGGGGTCAGAAGAAGGTTCAGACCTCCCATCCAGAACACCCAGTGTTTCCCAAAGTGCCCTCAGCTGGTCACTGGCATCAGATCTCTAGGCGCAGGCCCCAGCTCCACCCCAGACCCTTGGATCCCAGATCTGAGAGGCAGGGCCTGCAGTGGCTGAAGCTCTGGTCTCACAGGGTCCCCATCAAAGCCCTCCTGGTAGGAAACTGGATCTGCTCACCAGACTCTCTTGTTCCCAGGCAACCCCGGGCCAGGGCCCCAGACCTGGAGGACTCTACCCTCTAAAAAAATGCCAGCAAAGCTGAGTTTGGGGCCCAGCCCTCCACTGGGACAATCTGGGGGCTCCAAATACAGATGTCGGGGCTTTAACACATGGCAACACAAATGACAAGAGCCTTTGTTCCTCCCAGCAGATCTCTGGGACAGGTATCATTAGATTATACCCATTTCACAGATGGGGGTACTGAGACTCAGAGAAGTATTTCTAGGTGCCTCAGCATCTGTGCCGAGCCCAGACACACGGGGACAGGTAGGAGGCAAGGGCCCTGCCCTCTCGGCTCACCAGGGCGCTGAGATCTTGGGGCTGGAAGTGGCCCACCCTCCTTCTCACTGGACCTGGCTGAGCTCCTCCTTGGTGTCCCTCCCCTGCTGAGACGGCAGTGCACACGCTTGATGTGCAGTAAACAGAGGAACAGCCGCGTGAGACCTGGCATCAGGGACGAGCCTCAGATCAGACGGGTGGCAGGGAGTGGAGGCGAGCGCTGAAGGGGGTGTCAGGGTGCTGGGGGAGAGGGAGGGGGCTGGACCACGTGAGAGTGGCCTTGGGCTGACCCTCATCGCGTCCACGAGGACCCGAGGGTCTGTTGTGCTGTGTTTGAGCTGTCCCCGGACAACAACAGCAACAGCATCAGTCCTAGAGCCAAGCCCCAGAAGCCCTCCTCCTTGGGCTGAGCCCCTCCCCGGCGCCCTGGCCTCCTTCCTCGCAGAAGGAAAGAGTCTTCTCTGAGAAAGGAGCGCTCACCCCCTGGCAGGGAAGAAAGCAAAACATCGCTGCTCCTTCTAGAAAGCAGGGAGGGCAGGCAGCGCAGGGAGGACTTGTCTCTTCCTCTCTCCCACCTGGCAGCCCCCCTGCCGTGCCCCCAGCGTCTGTGCTGACACCTGCAGGCCTCTGTCTCAGATGAGGGAGGAGGTCCTGAACACTGGCCGCTCTCCTGCGTTCCCTGCCCAAGTGTGAGCCTCACAGCCTCACCCCAGCCCGTCCCGAGCGCTGGGCCCACCACCAAGCACCCGTGGATTGGATACTGCTCAGGGTGCCAGGGTCCACTGACATGTAGCTGTTGCCCAAGCTGTGCTTTCCGACCTAAACCATGAACTTAAATAACATTGAGAGTCGGACTGTAAAGAAAGAGGAGCACAGAAGAATTGATGCTTTTGAACTGTGGTGTTGGAGAAGACTCTTGAGAGTCCCTTGGACTGCAAGGAGAGCANTGGACAGCAGTGACTGTGCGGCGTAGGCGACAGTGGCGGCTACTGTTCCCAGTGTGACTCTGGCGTCTGCTCTCCTGCACTGAAGGTGAAGTGCAGGACACCCCGACCAGGGCCCCATGTCCACACACAGGTCACCTTCCACCTTTCATCTTCAGGTGTGGAGATGAGCCACGCCGGACCAGGAGGTCAAGGCATTAGAGGTCACACGGCTGGGAGTCCAAACCCTGCTCTCGGCCTCCAAAGCCAGGGTCCCAGTCTCCGTGCGCTGAAGCATCCCTGCTTTGGCTTCACCCCCTAACTCTCCTTCTGAAAGTCGCAGGCATGACTGACTGGGAGCGGGCCATGGAGGCTGGCCCCACACGGTGGAGGGGAGGGGGGTCAGAAGAAGGTTCAGACCTCCCATCCAGAACACCCAGTGTTTCCCAAAGTGCCCTCAGCTGGTCACTGGCATCAGATCTCTAGGCGCAGGCCCCAGCTCCACCCCAGACCCTTGGATCCCAGATCTGAGAGGCAGGGCCTGCAGTGGCTGAAGCTCTGGTCTCACAGGGTCCCCATCAAAGCCCTCCTGGTAGGAAACTGGATCTGCTCACCAGACTCTCTTGTTCCCAGGCAACCCCGGGCCAGGGCCCCAGACCTGGAGGACTCTACCCTCTAAAAAAATGCCAGCAAAGCTGAGTTTGGGGCCCAGCCCTCCACTGGGACAATCTGGGGGCTCCAAATACAGATGTCGGGGCTTTAACACATGGCAACACAAATGACAAGAGCCTTTGGTCCTCCCAGCAGATCTCTGGGACAGGTATCATTAGATTATACCCATTTCACAGATGGGGGTACTGAGACTCAGAGAAGTATTTCTAGGTGCCTCAGCATCTGTGCCGAGCCCAGACACACGGGGACAGGTAGGAGGCAAGGGCCCTGCCCTCTCGGCTCACCAGGGCGCTGAGATCTTGGGGCTGGAAGTGGCCCACCCTCCTTCTCACTGGACCTGGCTGAGCTCCTCCTTGGTGTCCCTCCCCTGCTGAGACGGCAGTGCACACGCTTGATGTGCAGTAAACAGAGGAACAGCCGCGTGAGACCTGGCATCAGGGACGAGCCTCAGATCAGACGGGTGGCAGGGAGTGGAGGCGAGCGCTGAAGGGGGTGTCAGGGTGCTGGGGGAGAGGGAGGGGGCTGGACCACGTGAGAGTGGCCTTGGGCTGACCCTCATCGCGTCCATGAGGACCCGAGGGTCTGTTGTGCTGTGTTTGAGCTGTCCCCGGACAACAACAGCAACAGCATCAGTCCTAGAGCCAAGCCCCAGAAGCCCTCCTCCTTGGGCTGAGCCCCTCCCCGGCGCCCTGGCCTCCTTCCTCGCAGAAGGAAAGAGTCTTCTCTGAGAAAGGAGCGCTCACCCCCTGGCAGGGAAGAAAGCAAAACATCGCTGCTCCTTCTAGAAAGCAGGGAGGGCAGGCAGCGCAGGGAGGGCTTGTCTCTTCCTCTCTCCCACCTGGCAGCCCCCCTGCCGTGCCCCCAGCGTCTGTGCTGACACCTGCAGGCCTCTGTCTCAGATGAGGGAGGAGGTCCTGAACACTGGCCGCTCTCCTGCGTCCCCTGCCCAGGTGTGAGCCTCACAGCCTCACCCCAGCCCGTCCCGAGCGCTGGGCCCACCACCAAGCACCCGTGGATTGGATACTGCTCAGGGTGCCAGGGTCCACTGACATGTAGCTGTTGCCCAAGCTGTGCTTTCCGACCTAAACCATGAACTTAAATAACATTGAGAGTTGGACTGTAAAGAAAGAGGAGCACAGAAGAATTGATGCTTTTGAACTGTGGTGTTGGAGAAGACTCTTGAGAGTCCCTTGGACTGCAAGGAGAGCAAGCCAGTCCATCCTAAAGGAGATCAGTCCTAGGTGTTCATTGGAAGGACTGATGTTGAAGCTGAAACTCCAATATTTTGGCCACCTGATGTGAACAGCTGACTCATTTGAAAAGACCCTGATGCTAGGAAAGATTGAAAGCAGGAGGAGAAGGGGATGACAGAGGATGAGATGGTTGGATGGCATCACTGACTCAAAGGACATGAGTTTGAGTAAACTCTGGGAGTTAGTGATGGACAGGCCCATCTTTCCTCCTCTGCTTGGGCAGGGCTCGGGCCCCAGTCCCCAGCCAGCTTTGCCCTCACCTGCCACATAACAGGGTCCCCTAGCTGCCTGCCACGGGCCAGGGCCCCAGTTCTACGGGCGCACAGCTTCTCCTACCCTCAAAGACGCCCTTGACAAGGAGCAAGATGAGACTACACGCACTCCTAGTCTCATGCATCAAAAATGAAGAAGGAAGAGTTGAGGCCGAGGTGCAGAAGCTGCCCACAGTTGAAGGCCATGGGCCTCTCTCGGGAGCACACGGACCCTGCCGCTAACAGTGTGCGTGCTAAGCTGCTTCAGTCCTGCCCAGCTCTTCCGACCCCATCAACTGCAGCCCACCAGGCTCCTCTGTCCATGGGATTCTCCAGACAAGGGCACTAGAGTGGGTGGCCATGCCCTCCTCCAGAGAATCTTCCCGACCCAGGGACTGAACGCGTGTTTCCTACCGCTCCTGCGTTGCAGGCGGGTTCCTTGCCACTGAACCAAAGGAGAAAGCCCTCTGAGGGACACCTCCATCCAAACTCACAGGAGGCTGGGGCTCCAAAAGCCATAGGCCCTGGCAAGGCAAGCTGGCCTCTGATTGGCCAGAGCCCCACAGGCTGTCTGGTACCACCCTCTGATTGGCCAGTGGCCCATTAGCAGATACCTTCCCTTGATTTCTGCTGACTTAGGGGCTGTCAGGTACAGCCTTCTGATTGGCCAGTGGCCCAGAGGCTGGCACGTGCTTCCCTCTGATTGGCCAGAGCCCCAGGGGCTGTCAGGTACAACTTTCTGATTGGCCAGTGCCCCAGGGGCTGTCAGGTACAACCTTCTAATTGGCCAGAGCCCCAGGGGCTGGCGGGTACCTCCCTCTGATTGGCTGGTGGCATCATTTCACTAGCTGGTGGACGTTTCACTGCCTCCCACTTTGCACTTCAATGGACGCTACAGCCTGTTTGTAGGTCTGAGTCCTTCACTGCACCGGGAGCTCCTGCAGGGCTGAGATGCTCACCTCCCACTCGCCTGCGCACCTGCTCCCGCGCCCGGCACTGGCCTGACTCGCATTTGAGGTCTGCAAACGCTTCAGGCAGGGCCACTGCCCCGCCTGTTTTCCACACCAGGCCGGCCTCTCCTGCGCCCCTCTGCACTGACACAGAAAGGGCCTCGCCCCCGCCCTCTGGTTACCCCGCAGGCAGCGCGGAAGACAGCTGCTTTAAATGCAGCAGTTTTTACAGTTAAATCACTCCGGTTACATGCGCACATTTTGATGTCATTTTGTACATTTATTTTTTAAAAAACTAAAGAGGCTAATAAAGTCCCTGTTGCCAAGGTGCTGGCAGGAAAGAACAGGACAGAAGACTGCATTTCACCTGAAAGAATACAGGCCTAGGAAGCAGAAAAAAAAAGAATCCACCCCCCCGCCATTTCACGTACAGAGACGTCACAAGAAACCGGCCCCTGGGGCTCTGTGTAATGAAACGTGGACAAATTGGGTCAGATTGTGGTTCCATTTCTCAGGCCTGAGTCACCCAGGAGTGGAGACATTCACTCCGACTGTGGGTTATGATGTAGGTTGGGAATCTGCCAGAAAAATTACAGAGTGAGTCGAAGCTGATGGGATGACGGCTCAGACAGTATGACAGGTATCACACAGAGCGACCCCACCACCACCCCACCACGAATCCCCACACACCCGTGGAGCATCCATCCATCCTCTCCTTCCATCCACTTTGCTCCAGCTGCTCCGGCTGCGGGGATGCACGAACGGCGGCTAAGTTAGCAAGGCCCCGCCCCCGCCTCCCCCCCCATCCAGATGCCCTGGCAGACCATCGGCCATCACCCATGGTCACGTCTCAGGAGCCAGAGTCCTTGAAATGGGACGTGGGCAGGTCCATTCCACTGGGCCCCANTGGCGGTGCCTTCCAACAGGGTCCCACCCTGGGAAGGGAGGTCTGTGAAACCCACCCAGAGAGGTGGCTGCTTGGCAGGTTCCCAACGTCTGTTCGGCAGGAGCCCAATGTCTAAGCCCACAGCCATGGCCCAGGCGCTGACCCCGCGCCCGCCTCAGTCAGGACAGGAAAGAGGAGGCAGGGGGCAGAGATGGCAAACAGCCCGTTCCAAACCCTGATGGACAAACGCTCTGGGTGCTCCCCAGCCCCAGCTGTGCGGGTGTGGACTCCCCTGAAGGATTCCCGCCTGACCTCCTGGGGGAAAGCCCAGCAGAGGAGCAAGGGCAGGGTTATGTGGCTTCGTCTCTGACGGATGCCCAACACGGCTGCCCTGGCCACATCCCCCGGCCTGCTCCACACCACCTCCCTGGAGGCCGCTGCTGGCCCCCNGAGGAGCAAGGGCAGGGTTATGTGGCTTCGTCTCTGACGGATGCCCAACACGGCTGCCCTGGCCACATCCCCCGGCCTGCTCCACACCACCTCCCTGGAGGCCGCTGCTGGCCCCCACCTCCAGTGACCCCAGGAGAAACCCAAAGCCTGTGAGCTGAGCTCAGGATCCAGGAAACGCGGGTGGCAGTCCAGGGTTGGGATCCGAAACCCCCAGAGCCAGGCCAGGCTCCCCACGCCTTCCCCAGCCCCTGGCCAGCTGAACACCGTGATTCCTGTTCTCCCTGTCTGGCCCAGCAGCACTCACGTGCCCCCAAAAGGGACAGAATACCTTGACTGGTAAGTGGAAGGTGGAAGTGGTTCTTCCCGTATGTCTTCAAATTGCAAAGCAGAGCAGAGTGCGGGCTCTGAAGTGGTGCTTTCTCTGGCGGAGGGGGCCTGGCTGGCCCAGCTGGCCCCTGGGCCACTGTCCCTTCCCTGCGCCTGCTCTGCGTCCATCTCCCATCAGCTGATGGGAGACTTTGAGGGCCACGAGCTCTGAGGACTAAGGTGTTGGAAGACCTACCCCACGGGATAGGCAACCGCAGAGGTGATGCTTGGAACACCACGACATCAGGACAGTGTGTGGGAGGCAGTGGGGGCGGCAGGCATCCAGGCAGGCGCCCTGTGGGTGCTGGCCGCTGGTCGCCGCCCGCAGGAGATGCTCCTTCTAAGGGCAGACCTCTGGCAGACGTCCTGTCCGCGCACCATGTAAACCCCTGGCAGCCCAGACCCGGCAACATCTCCCCGCCTTGCGCCTGGAATCCCGTCTTTGGGCGACAAACCCTAGAAAACCTGCTTCCCAGGAGAAGTCGGGAGGATGGGGGCGCTCCGTTTCTGGGATTCCCGTCCCCCGCCCTCCACCCTCGCGTCTCCCCATTCCCAGGAGGCCCGGCCAGAACTGACCCGCTGTGACTCTAGGGGGCGACCCTTCCCGGCTTTCAGGAAAGGAAGTTGTGCAGCGCGCCTGCGATGTGGGACAGAAGGCCAAGTTTCGGGACAAAAGTCTGCCTGCCTGGTGGACAGCCCCTCCGGCGCATCCTACACGGAGCCCCAGCCTCGGGGCCCCCCGACAGCCCCGGCGGCGGGCCCGTTTGGCGTGGGGGAGGGCTGTGCCGGCGCGCCCCCCTCTCCGGGGCCCCCAGCGAACGGCCTTCGGAGTCTCGGGCCGCGCATTCCAGAGCCAAGCGGGGAAGGTCGTGCAGGCGCAGAAGAGGCCGGGCGCCCGGGGATGACAGCCGTGCCGGCCCCGGTGGCCCCGGCCCCCAGAGCCCAGCGCCCCGCGCCCTTACCTGCGCGGCTCGGAGGCGGCGCCCACAGCAGCAGGAGCAGCAGCAGCAGCGGCGGCGGCAGCGGGGGCAGCAGCGGGGCGCCGGGGCGGAGCGGGCTGCGCGCTTCCCAGCGGGTGTGGACGTCCATGCCGGAGGGGCGCGCGGCGCGGGGCGCGGGGCGCGGGGCGCGGCCCGGGCAGCGGACTCAGCGGGGCCGGCACGACCTTAGGAAGTCATGGGAGCAGCCGCCGGCCCGTCTCTTTGTGGCCGTGGCCCCCGGGAGGGTCGGCTGGCGCGCTCGCCCACGGCCGGGAGGGCTCGACCTCGGTCCGCGGGGCGCCGGGACCCCGCTCGGCTCGCTGGCCCCGGCCTCCTCGACCCCTCCGGTTCCTTCTGGCCTCCTCCTCGCCGCCGCCGCCCCGCGACTCGCTCCCCTGGGCGCTGCGCTCGAGTGCGGTCCTGCGCCGGCCGCGGGGACGAAGGAGGAGTGCGACCTCGCCTCGGGCGCCGAGCACTTTTCCCCCTTCCCCTCCCGCCCGCGCTCCTGGAAGGCACCCGCGGAGGCCGGAGCTCCCCGGCGCCCGCAGCAAATCAGAGCGGCCGCTGGGCTCGGCCGGGCCGGCCCCCGCTTCCCACTGGGCGCCGCGGGCGGGGAGGTGGGGCCAGCGGGCGAGTGGCGGCGAGGAAGGGGCTGGCCCGGGCCGGGCGGGACCGAGCGGGCCGGCGTGCGCGCGCGGACGGGCCCCCCGGGGCCGACCCTGGACCCCCACTTTTCCCGCCCCAGCTGCCCACACCTGGCCGAGGCCCAGAACCAGTGTGGAGGCGCCCTGAGTTCGAGCGTGTGGAGTTTAAAAAGTTGCAGCTCACCCCGCCTAACTTTTTTCACGTACTTGGAGTTGAGAGCTCCTCTTCTGGGTGGAGGCTGGACTTCCAATCCAGCCAGATCGGGGCGCCCAAGACTGTAGCAGACGCGTCCACCCCGACCCACGACCTGCTCTCCACCTTCCCGCGGCAGGCTGGGCATCCATGCCCACGCTGAGATCTGGATTCCCGAGAAGTCCTGGGCGAGGTGTGGGGGGGGGGAGCTTGGAGGTCACACATCTGGGATATGAATCAGGCGGAGGTCGCCAGCACCGCTCCCCGCCTCTCCTCCTGCATGGAGACCCCTCTGCCAGCGAAAAGGGAGGCCAAGGAGACACGTGTTTGCGAGGTAACAGCCTCAGAGGATGAGGGCTAGGGCCCTGCTGCCCCGGACCTCCGTGGGGCACTGCCTCTCTTCCTCCTCGCCTTTAAGCCTCTCCCTGGAGCCTCCAGGCTGCGGTGGTGGGCGGCAGCCCCTTCCATTTGGTTCCCCCATCCCAGAAATATCCACCCTGCCCCCTCAGAAGTCTGCTGAAGCCTCCCTCAAACCCCTTCCCAGCAGAGCGACTGTGCTGGTTTTTAGAGTGGAGGGAAGATGAGTCAGGGGGCTTTTCAGAACCCAAGCCATCCCCTCCGCTTTGAACAGACAGTTCAGCCGCTGATGCTGAAGCAGTGTTGGGAACCCCGCCCCCGGCCCCCAGACTGAAGGTGAAATTCCACAAACACCCTTCAGTTCCAGCAGGGAGGGAGGGGAGGAGGGGAGAGGCTGGGTCCGCTGGCACGGCCACGTGCTGTCTCTCGCGCACTGGGGCTACCCCAGGGGCCCACGTCTGCCCATGTGCTCTCGGAGGCATTCAGTGCGGCTCAGGTAAAGAAGAGATGCACACAGTGAAGGCTCCCTCTGGTCTGGACAGTTCTTTCTTGCTGTCTTGCAGCCTGTGTGCATCGCATCTGTGATCTGGGTGGGTGTGCGCTGTGTGAACAGGTATGTAGGTCTGTAATTCATGTGCCGGTCAGCTGGAGCTGGTCCTTGGTGAGCCTTCATGAGACAGAAATTGCAGCAGACGCTCCCTGAGCCCCCAGCCCCACCTGGCTCCTGGAACGCCCCACCACCACCACCACCACCACTAGGGGAAGGCCGGCTTCTCCTGAAGATGTGGGGTGCTACCATGGGCCAGTGGTCTGGTTGTCAGAGACAATGCTGCCTCTGGGCTCCGTTTCCCCAGCAACACAGAGAGCTTTTCCGGGGGCCGCAGATGCCTCCGTGCCGGCTCGCCAGGCCCCCTGACACCTGGAACTCAGGACGGGCATCTGGTCCCCCAAGAGCTGATAGTCAAGGGACACCGTGTCCTCCGGAGAGCTGACCTCACAGTAACGAGAAAGCCTGAGACCAAGGTGGGCCCATCAGTGCCTGGACTTGGGTGGGGACGTCAGTTTCTGGCCCACTGAGAAACAGAGAACAGCCCCTAATCTGAGCACACTGCCCTGTCCGCCCAGGACGGTGGGAGGGTGACCGTGACGCTGGCCACAGCTGAGTCCAGCGGAGACAGCAGGAGCACCAGCCAGACCCGTGCGACGCCGCTTCAGGGCCACTCTTGCGCGAGGTCACACACAGCGGTGAAGAACACAGCGCTTTCTGCCCCTTACAGATAAGGAAGGTGAGAATGAGAGAGCGCGAGGGACTTACAGTCAAAGTACCAGCGCACCCATCTGTGGCCAAGCCCGAATTTGAGCCCAGATTTTCCTTCCGGAAGGAAAAAGGGGGATCGCCTTGTCCAGATCCTTGCAAACAATGCCTCATGGTGGTTGACCCCAGCAGCATCCTCTGACCCTCCCACAACCGATTAAAATGAAGAGCCCTTTGGAAACTGTTGATTTCCCTCTGGGCTCCAGGACGCCTGTAGCAACCGAGACGCTCGTGCCCAGCCCTGCCTCACCCCCGTCGCCTCCCCTGGGCCTGAAGTGCCACACGGTGGCTCCAGCTCCAGTAGCACAAGCAGCACCAGTGAGCCCCCTCCTCTCCTGTAATTGCCTCCAGGGTCCCACTCAGTCCCTCCCGGAGCGTTGGCTTCAACTGCCAGCACTCCACCCTGGCAGGGACTCGCCAGCATCCAGGGTTCTGAGCGCCCCTGGCCTTCTGTGGCCTAGTGTCTCCCAGGGTGCCTGGCAGAGCATAGAGCAGGCCAGGTGTGCCCCAGCTGTGCACCTGGGATCCAGCGCCCACCCTTCCCTTCTTCTGCTGTGAGGTCTGCTCACTGATTTTTTTAAGCAAAGGATCATTGTCTCACTGTCCACGACAGGCCCTAAGCGCGGCTCGCTTGTGGACTCTCTCATTTCCCCTGCCCCCCGAAGGGGCCACCCAGATTCCAGGGGTCCTTGGCTGGCTGGGAAAGCCCGCCCTTCCTGGGGAAGCCCTCCAGGACAAGCGGCTACCTTCTCCCCCTCCACCTCTCCCAGCGGGGAGCTCACAGCCCCTTGGAGGAGGTGGAGGAACTGGTGATCTGCTTGCCTCCCAGGGGTTCACTGCCCAGCAGACCTAGGAGGTTCGGGGGAGCTCCCACTCTGCAGGCTGAGTGGCTGGAGCCACCCTCGCACTCACCCACAGCCGTGGGGCTGCCCAGGGAAGGTGCTGAAGACCTGCTTCCGGCACCTGTGGCCCCAGGTGCGTCCTGCAGTTGGTGCCCCGGACTGGGCCAGCCCCGGAGCCCCAGGTTCAGCTGCAGCCCAGCGGCAGGGATCGCCAGCTCCGGACCTCAGGCGGCAAACGCGCCTCCCGCCCTCAGCGCTCCTCCCTGCGAAGCGGGGGTGAGGACACCGGCCTCTGGGGAGCGCTATGGATGAGAAGTCAGGCCAGGAAGGCCTNGTGAAGTTCCCCGATGCAGGGGTCCTCAACCCACAGAGGCTGGGCCACACTTTGTTCTCCACGCAAACACCCGCTTCCCCTGCGCCCCTCCACGGCCACCTCTAAGGCCCCATTCACCTGGCCTCTGTCTCTTCACCCGCTGTGTCCCGTGAGGACCCACGGGCCACCGCCCCGTTTCACAGGTGAGGGCGCCACGCCCTGAGAGGGGACCACAGACCCGTGCCTTCTGCCTCCCTAGTCTCCGCCCATGGGGCTCCCCGCATGGCACCCTCCACCACTCGGCACCCTCCACCACTCGGCGATCAGACGCAAATGCTCTCTCCTTCCCAGGAGCAGGGCCGCCTGCTCTTTAAAACTTCCCGGCCATGGGGCACGCCCACAGGGCCCCCTCCTGCGCCTCCGCNGCGATCAGACGCAAATGCTCTCTCCTTCCCAGGAGCAGGGCCGCCTGCTCTTTAAAACTTCCCGGCCATGGGGCACACCCACAGGGCCCCCTCCTGCGCCTCCGCCACAGGTGCACGCCAGGAGGATGTAGGGCAAGGGGACTGGAGCCTGAGTGGCCCGAGCCCCGCTCCACCGGCCCCAGGACAGCTGCGCCCAAGGGCCGCGCCTCCGCCGCCTGAAGAACAGGCGAGCGGGCAGATCAACTTCTTAAGTTCTTGGGTGGCTTCCTTGTTTTAACTGAAAGAAAACCAACTATATTTCGGCTTTAAAAAGGAAGTCACGCAAGAATTCATAAGGTGAAAACAAAAGTCTGTCTCTAATGACAGGGAATGTGCCTTAGCCATGTGAATAAACACATTAATTAATCTCTTAAAAGTAAACAAACAAAGACGAGCCTGGAGCGCTGGACGGAGGAGGCGGGCCCTGCGAGAGCGCCGGCTGTGGCGGAGGCGGGAGGCTTCTCTTTATGCTTGCTGACGCAGGCGCTCCTGAAAAGTAAACTAGATGTGGTGGTTGTTCAGTTGCTAAGTCGTGTCCGACTCTTTGGGACCCCGTGGACCTCAGCCTGCCAGGCCTCCCTGTCCTTCACTATCTCCCTGAACTTGCTCAAACGCACATCCGTTGAGTTGGTGATGCCGCCCAACCATCTCATCCTGTCACCCTCTTCTTCCTTTGCCTTCAATTCTCGGCATCAGGGTCTTTTCCAAACTAGATGCTGATTCAGGGCAAACCCTTGGGGTCATGTTTCTTCACCTCTCAGGCCAGTGTCGCTGACCTGGGTGGGGCAGGGTCCAGGCAGGACACACACACCCTACCCATTCCTCGAAACAGCCCTGCTAACGTCCTGGGGTCCTCAGCCTCACCCTAGTCCTTGCAGCTGTGTCCCGGGGCTGCCGTAATAACCCCCACCGCCCAGGTGACCAAAAAATCGAGAGTGCCCTGTGTTTCTGAAGTCCAGGTCAGCAGCGCTGCCCTCTCTCTGGAGGGAGGCCCTCGGGGTCTGTTCCCGGCCTCTGCCAGCATCGCGGGCGCCCTGGCTGGCGGCCTCATCCCTGCACATTTTGCTGCCATCTTGACTTGGCTGCTCCCGTGTATCTGTTCTTGAAGCTTCCTCCACCCCCTCTCTCATAAGGATCCTCTCTGGATAGTCCAGAATGGCCTCCTCCTCTCAAGAGTCTCAACTGCCTGACATCTGCAAAGTCTTTTGCAACTACGGTCGTATGCCCAGGGCCCCCCTCCAGCCTCTGCAGTCCTGGACACAGAGAAATAGGCCTCCCTGCCTGGGAGGCCGAGAAGCCTCCGGGGTCGGTGCACAGAGCCCGGGGTCAGCGGAGCAGGCACGGAGAACCCGCTGTGTTTTTCATGTCCTGAGAGCAAGGTCCCCTCTGGCAGGAGCCTCGGTGGGAACAAGCAGCCGGCAGCGGACAGACACGGGTAGAGCCCTGGCGTGGGGCACGTTGCCCAGGGGTGCCCAGCGCTGCCTCGGCGGCACTGCTGTTTTCCCCAGTAGGTCCTAGTTTGGTTTTCATTTTTACCATGAAATCAATATTTTTAATGGAAATAGCTTGCAGATAAGATTCTCTTCCATAAGAGGAAATATAAGGGAATATAGAATTTAGAGTGAGTGTCCCAAAGCGGAGTTCAACGCAGACACTGAATTCATTTGCTCCTCCAAATCTTTGAGCTCAAGTCTCTCAACTGAGCAGTTGGGAGGCTTCAGGTGACTTGGGGTTCCAGCGAGGGGTGCTGTAGACGATGTTGGAGGGAACTGACCCAGCAGCTGCATCCCCTTCTTTAACCGTCACTCACTCACACTGGGCACCCCCAATTCACAGGAGGGCTTTCAGACTCGGAGCATTTAGAAATGGACCCTAGGGCTGACAAGCCCCCGAGTGGAGGAGCCAGGATCCACCATCCACCCCAGGACATGTGCCTCCTCCCTGCTGCCCCCCAGCAGAAGTCGTGTCCACAGACCCACACAGACCCTCAGGGCCGGGAAGGTGGGGGCTGCTGAGCTGCCTCTGGGGCCCGGGCGGGTCTGGCTGTGTGGCGCTGGCAGCGGCCCCCAAAGGCACGCCCATCCTCTGATGCCCAGAACCTGGACTGTGACCTTATTTGGGAAAAAAGTCTGTGCAGATGCTCTCTAGTTAAGGCCCCTGAGATAAGGAGATCTCTCGGTTTAGCCCTGAAGTCCATCAAGCGTCCTTAGGAGAGGAAGACAGAGGAAGATTGGAAACAGATGCCCAGAGATGCGATAGGAAGACGAGGCGGGGCTGGAGTGACGCAGCCACCGGCCAAGGATCATCTGGGCTCGGCGGAAGGGACAAAGGTCCCTCCCTCGGAGCCTCCGGAAGGAGCTCGGCCTGCAGGCCCCTCAGTCCTGCGCTTCTGGCCTTCAGAGCCGGGGGAGCGGCAGCCTCTGTGGTTTCGCCACGTGGCCTGTGGCCGTTTGCTATGACAACCACTGGACTCTGAGGCCCCGGTCTGCTGAGGCCCGGATGGGCAGGCCCAGAGCGTGGGGCACCTGGGCAGACCGGGAAGCAGGTCTGGCTCGAGGCCAGGCCCCTCAGCTGACCTGGCCCGGTGGCACTTGTCCCCTCGCTGGGCCAAAGGGGTGGGTCTGGTAGAGGGTACCGGTGGGGGGGGCGGGGGGCGCTGCCACACAGGCTGGGCTCTGAGAGGCAGGGCTGGGAGAGGGCCTTACTCCAGTGACGAACGTCCTTCTAAGAGACCACAGAGGCAGAGACCGGGCCGATGCAGCCGCAAGCCCGCGGATGCCTGGAGCTGCCCATAGCTGCGGGAGGCAGGAGGGCCCCTCCCCAGGAGAGCAGGGCCCTGCGACACCTCAGTTCAGACCGGCCTCAAGAAAACCAGGAGCGCCCCGCCTCCCCGGCCGCTGGCGCTTCTCACAGCAGCTGCACTGTCGCCCAGTCGGTGCCCGCCAGGCCTCCTTGTCCCCCACTGGCTCCCGGAGCCCACGCAGACTCATGCCCCTCGAGCCAGTGATGCCGTCCAGCCGTCTCATCCTCTGTCGTCCCCACGCAGACTCATGCCCCTCGAGTCAGTGATGCCGTCCAGCCATCTCATCCTCTGTCGTCCCCTTCTCCTCCTGCCCTCAATCTTTCCCAGTATCAGGGTCTTTTCCAACAAGTCAACTTTTCCTCAGGTGGCCAAAGTATTGGAGCTTCAGCTTCAGCATCAGTCCTTCCAAAGAATATTTAGAGTTGATCTCCTTCAGAATGGATTGGTTGGATCTCCTTGCAGATCCTTCCTTGAGAAGGATCCTTCCAAGGAAGGATCTCCTTCCTTGAGAAGACTCTCAAGAGTCTTCTCCATCACAGTTTGAAAGTATCAGTTCTTCGGCACTCAGCCTTCTTTACGATCCAACTCTCACATCCATACATGACCACTGGAAAAACCATAGCTTTGACCACACGGACTTTTGTTGGCAATGTGATGTCTCTGCTAGAAATGAATAAATCAGGCAAGTTAGGCTCCTCATGCCCCCATCAGAGACCCAAAACTCAAAGACGTGGGAGACCAGCTGACTCCCACCAGACACAGGTTAACGTGGGACTCACCTGCCCAGTGCCCGGCCCATTGGTGACACCTTGGCCTTGCCAACCTGCTTGGCTCAGAAAATGCTGGCTCTGCAGCCCAGCGTGCCAGGACCATCCATTCTGCACGCACATCCCACCTCCCAGCCTAGGAAAACGCAGCCTCTATGCCAAGGAAAATGAGACAGAATGTGTAGGGAGCTAATGAGACCCTGGGCTCAGGCAACTCTGGGCCGCTCCCCGCAGGGGGCACTTCCACTCTCGGGGGCACCCCGCCAAGGCCCCTGCCCGCTTCGGAATTTCCCCTTTGAAGCCCATGGGCCTGAGCCAGCTTGGAACACAGGGCCCGGCTCCTCGCAGGAGAATGAAAGCAGCGGGCCGACGGCAAAGACTGGCGTCGACCGGGTTCTCTTTATTTTTGTCAACAAGGAGATTTGTCTTAATGGGAACCAGCAGCGGGCTGCAGCTTTCCACCCCTGCGGGCCTCAGCAACAGCGGCCCGGCTCCCACTCCAGGCAGGACACCTGGGAGTTCTGTGGGCAGGGCTGTGCCGCGGGGGGACCTGGGGAGAAGGTTCCCTGGTCAACTCCATCCCTCTCTCCCTGCTGGGGGCTCCCAGAGCCACCCCTTGGGCTGCCCCTTCCCTGCACTGACCCCAGGGACAGACGCTGACTCCCGTTCCTGACTCGTGAGACAGGGAGGTACTGCAAACAGACCTGGCCCCCGGGTGGGGTGGGGGCTGCACACCTTGGCTGAGCTATTCAGCCTCTCTGAGCCTCAGTTTGCTCATCTGTACCGTGGGAGCCTCACAGGCTTTCCTGAAGATTCAATGGGAGAGAACAGCCGGCTGGCCTGGAGCAGGAGTGCCTGGCCCGTGCCCGCCGCTATCCCTCAGACTTTGGTCTGGATCGGGGAGAGCCCGAAGGTGGGCCCTTGGGGGCACATTTGCTCCTAAATGGGCCAAAACGCAAACCTCGGACACTCAGAGCTCTAGACCCAGGAATAGTTCT
>SJYW01036864.1:0-12629 GCA_006410735.1 Raphicerus campestris
CTTTTCTTCCAAGGAGTAAGCGTCTTTTAATTTCATGGTTGCAGTCACCATCTGCAGTGATTTTGGAGGCCCCCAAAATGAAGTCTGACACTATTTCCACTGTTTCCCCATCTATTTCCCATGAAGTGACAGGACCAGATGTCGTGATCTTCATTTTCTGAATGTTAAGCTTTAAGCCAACTTTTTCACTCTCCTCTTTCACTCTCATCAAGAGGTTATNAAAATGAAGTCTGACACTATTTCCACTGTTTCCCCATCTATTTCCCATGAAGTGACAGGACCAGATGTCGTGATCTTCATTTTCTGAATGTTAAGCTTTAAGCCAACTTTTTCACTCTCCTCTTTCACTCTCATCAAGAGGTTATTTAGCTCCTCTTCACTTTCTGCCATAAGGATGGTGTCATCTGCATATCTGAGGTTATTGATATTTCTCCCAGCAATCTTGATTCCTGCTTGTGCTTCTTCCAGCCCAGCATTTCTCATGATGTACTCTGCATACAAGTTAAATAAGCAGGGTGACAATATACAGCCTTGACGTACTCCTTCTCCTATTTGGAACCAGTCTGTTGTTCCATGTCCAGTTCTAACTGTTGCTTCCTGAAATAAGATTAATTTATTATTGGCTCAATTTCTTTAATTATTAATTCAAATTTATGGATTCAAATATCAAATAATTTAAAAAATGTGTTATATTCTTATGGTTAAGCTTTAATAAGAAAATGGTGAAATTTATGACAGTCTGTGCTCCTGGGAAACAGTGATAGTTGAGAAATACTGCCATCACTGTATCCAGGAAATGGCATATTGCAAAGAACCATTCTTCCCTAATGATTATCTAAGACTTGCAGATGGTCCTGTGCTTTAGCCATGACAATCTTTGAATTCTCATGTTTTATCTCATAAAAGATTAGCCAAATTTTTTGTGTCTACTGACCACTCTGAACGTAATATCCTCTAACTGCATAACTTTACTGAAGTCTCCTTCCCCCCATCCCTGAATTTTGGAGTATTATTGATTTTAGGCAAGTGTTGGGAGATTAAGCAAGTATTGGAACATGAAACAATCCCTATTTTCCACTCAAAATGTCCTGTCAAACTATCTGATCAGCTTATCCCCTCAAACTCTATCCTTTCTATTTTTATTTACTCTGCCTTTTCTGCCTGACCTTTGAGATGCACACAGATCTTACCATGTAAGAATTTTCCCTTTTACAATAGTCCATGTCCCCTTCTTACAATCATCTTTTGGAGAAAACTCTCTCCTTATTGAAGTTCAGATTTGTTTTCTGCTTAATAATATAACATCTTTTTTCCATTTCACTAGATATTCAAAACAAATAAACTTTATGTTTAATAGAAAAAGATAGGAAATATGGCTTTTATATTTAAAAGAAACAATCACAATTCTTTTTAGAAAAACCTACCTACATGACCCATCATGAACAAGGTAACTTGATCTAAACCTAAACATTTTAACTTTCTTGAAGACTAAGTTTAATCAGTAGAAACAATAATTATATTTCCCAGTATAATAATGCTCTCAGACATTAAAATCTGCTAGTGCCATGTTTTAATGGTACTAAATGTCTCCAATTTCAGACATGCAATGTTGTTTTTGTAGTCTTTTTCCCCTTTTCTCTTCTGTCACTCTGGCATGTCTTTGTGATGGTGGATATCAGTGCATCTACTTATTGCAGCTTCAGTCGGTTCTTTAATTTACTTTTTAATGTGTTCTACATTTGGAAACCAGACAATAGAACTGTGAGGGATCTTATGAAAGTAAGGAGTTAAGGAATTCTGTCTAATATGAGGAAGTATAAGGAATTTGTTGATAGAATAATGTGACCTTGAGGGTCATAGGGCAGTTACCTTAAACACTCCTTTTTAAAAATATACAGGCATACCTCATTTTATTGTTTTCCCATCATCATTCTCATATTCTGTGTTTTTTGTTTTTTATAATGGAAAAGTTTGTGGCAACCCTTTGTTGAACAGGTCTATCACCACCATTGTTTTTCCAACAGCATTTGCTCATTTCACGTCTCTGACACATTTTGGTAATTCTTGCAATATTTCAAACCTTTTCATTGCTCATAATTGTTATGGTGATTTGTGTTCAGTAATCTTTCAAGTTATCACTATGACTCACTGAAGACTCAAAGAGTGGTTAGCAATTTTTAACAAAGTAATTTTTAACTGAAGTATGTACATAGCTTTTTAAAACATAATGTTACCGCACACCTAATAGACTATAGTATAGTGTAAATAAAATTTTATGTGTACCTGAAAACTGAAAAAATTGTGTAACTTTTTTTATTGCAACATTCACTTTATTGCAAAAGAAAAGGCAGAGGAACCAGACATCAAATTGGCAACATCTGCTGGATCATCAAAAAAGCAAGAGAGTTCCAGAAAAACATCTACTTTTGCTTTATTGACTATGCGAAAACCTTTGACTGTGTGGATCACAATAAACTGTGAAAAATTCTGAAAAAGATAGGAATACCAGACCACCTGACCTGCTTCTTGAGAAACCTGTATACAGGTCAGGAAGCAACAGTTAGAACTGGACATGGAACAACAGACTGGTTCCAAATAGGAAAAGGAATATGTCAAGGCTGTATATTGTCACCCTGCTTATTTAACTTATATGCAGAGTACATCATGAGAAAGACGGGGCTGGAGGAAGCACAAACTGGAAGATTGCCAGGAGAAATATCAACAACCTCAGATATGCAAATGACACCACCCTTATGGCAGAAAGTTAAGAGGAGCTAAAGAGCCTCTTGATGAAAGTGAAAGAGGAGAGTGAAAAATTTGGCTTAAAGCTCAACATTCAGAAAACTAAAATCATGGCATCCAGTCCCATGACTTCATGGCAAATAGATGGGGAAACAGTGGAAACAGTGTCAGACTTTATTTTGGGGGGCTCCAAATCACTGCAGATGGTGATTGCAGCCATGATATTAAAAGATGATTACTCCTTGGAAGGAAAATTATGACCAAACTAGACAGCATATTGAAAAGCAGAGACATTACTTTGCCAACAAAGGTCTGTCTAGTCAAGGGTATGGTTTATCCAGGGGTTATGCATGGATGTAGGAGTTGGACTTAAAGAAAGCTGAGTGCCAAAGAATTGACACTTTTGAACTGTGGTGTTGGAGAAGACTCTTGAGAGTCCCTTGAACTGCAAGGAGATCTAACCAGTCCATTCTAAAGGAGATCAGCCCTGATGTTGAAGCTGAAACTCCAATACTTTGGCCATCTAATGCAAAGAGCTGACTTATATGAAAAGACTTTGATGCTGGGAAAGATTGAAGGCAGGAAGAGAAGAGGATGACAGAGGATGACAGAAGAGATGGTGGATGGCATCACCAACTCAATGGACATGTGTCTGGGTCAACTCCGGGAGTTGGTGACGGACAGGGACGCCTGGCGTAATGCAGTTTATGCGATCTCAAAGTGTCGGACATGACTGAGCAACTGAACTGTACTGAACTGAACTGAGAATCAAACCCACAAAATCTCCAGGGTATGCTTATACTGCTTAGTTCTGTCCTTTCCTTGTCCTCTTTGTCTACCTCATCTCATGCTCATCCTCTTCCCTCTTCTGATTCATGTTAGTATGGTTGTTAAATAACTGAATTGAAGATATGTAAATATTTGAGGTTCTATGTCTAGTTTGGTTGTGGCTAGAATATTTAATTAATTATCTTCAATACTAAATCAGACCACTTTCCAATTATCATCAACCAATATAAAACCATAGAAGGGTTCCAACAGAAAACAAGTCTGGATTATCTATTTCAGTGACACAACAGCTATTTATTTGGCTGTGAATTTATATTTCTACCATTTATTTTATGTGTTCTCAGATTCAGTGCATTCAAATAAATTTGTATTCTCCCTGACAATGCAGGTGACCCCATATGGCTCTACCTGTATTTCTGAGAGGGCGTTTCAATCTTCACCGCATTTATATTGCCTTCAGGGAGTCCTTTTATTGACATATACGTGTACAGTATTACAAATGGGGTTGCTCTTTCCTAATCCTTTGAAAGTTGTAGCCAATGAATATATATAATAACAGAATTGCAGGCTTTGCTACATATTACTAAAACACACATTTTTCAAATAAATAACACTGCTATATATGGTTGTTGTTGTGGNTAAATATTTGAGGTTCTATGTCTAGTTTGGTTGTGGCTAGAATATTTAATTAATTATCTTCAATACTAAATCAGACCACTTTCCAATTATCATCAACCAATATAAAACCATAGAAGGGTTCCAACAGAAAACAAGTCTGGATTATCTATTTCAGTGACACAACAGCTATTTATTTGGCTGTGAATTTATATTTCTACCATTTATTTTATGTGTTCTCAGATTCAGTGCATTCAAATAAATTTGTATTCTCCCTGACAATGCAGGTGACCCCATATGGCTCTACCTGTATTTCTGAGAGGGCGTTTCAATCTTCACCACATTTATATTGCCTTCAGGGAGTCCTTTTATTGACATATACGTGTACAGTATTACAAATGGGGTTGCTCTTTCCTAATCCTTTGAAAGTTGTAGCCAGTGAATATATATAATAAGAGAATTGCAGGCTTTGCTACATATTACTAAAACACACATTTTTCAAATAAATAACACTGCTATATATGGTTGTTGTGGGCTACAGTCTCCCTGAATAGTCATCATTTCTGTTTGCTTAGAGCTTTCATTTGTTGAAAAATGAACTTCTGAAATTTGTTTTGTCTCTTTAAGAGCTAGTAGAATCATCCAGAGAAACAGAAATGTTCAGAGTTATAGCTGTTGGAAAATAGTGTGATATAGTTTAAAGAATATACATGGGTTATATAGTTTTGAGTCCAAACTCTAAAACTCAACAGTGTCTCTGTGACCTTCAGAAAATCACTTAATCTCTCTTATCTTCAGTTTCTTTATCTTTAAAATGACTCATTTTATTTTATTCACATAGGGACATCTCATTTTCTATGAGAAATAAGTGAGATGACCTTTTAAGAACTACATGGTGTTCTCCCCAAAATGCCACTTTCCTTCTTTCTCCATTTTTCTTTAAAGGAATCTGTGCACTCTGATGCTAAAGAAACATGATTTGCAAAGAAAGTTAGACTGGCATTGGAGGCTGGCTCTTTGAATGTTTTCAAAGCAAACTCAATTTAAGTGACTAATCTATGGCTTGTGTTTCAGAATTCCCTGTTGCATGATTTAACCTAAGGTAAATCTAGGTATCTGCTGTAACAAATCAACAATGAAATCTCAGTAGTTAAAGAAAATGCAAATTTATTTCTTTCCCAGGTAAAGTCAATGGGAAGAATGGGGAGCTCCACTCTGTGGAGCTACTCATGACTCAGGCTATGTATGTTCTGCCATATTCAACCTGCCACTCATAAGTTCACCCTTGGGAAAGATTAAGTAAATGGCAGATTTGAAAGTTTATTAAGCCTGGAACTGGTAATCACAACTTCTGCCTACTTACTGCTGGCCCAACCAAGAAACAAAAGTAGATGGGAAATGAAGTCACAGCCTGGGAAGCCAATGCCAAGAAGCAATTCTACACCATGGAAGGGGAGAATAAACCATTGATAGGGAGGTAGCTGCCTCTTGTCTTCTTAGAGAAGCATTGACAATTGCTTAGGAAAGCATGACTGTATCAGGTAGCAGAAACTGAGCAGCATTGCTGAAGGGATCTCTCCTAGTCTAAAGAGAATGATGAGTATAACCTTGGTCAAGGAGAAGTAATTATTGTTGAAAAGGAAGGATAGGTTTGATTTTAGCATGATATAAATGAATTAAAATTTTACCTATACCATTCAAGTCTGAAAAAAATTAAAAACCATGTCTACATTCTTTGAAAAGAGATTCATAACTACACTATTAAATGAATGAAACAAACACATTGATCTCTAAATTCCCTAGTGACTCAGACAGTAAAGAATTTGCCTGCAGTGCAGGAGACCCAACTTTGATCCCTGGGTTGGTAAGATCCCTGGAGAAGGAACTGGTGACCCACTCCAGTATTCTTGCCTAGAGAATTCCAAGAACAGATGAGCATTTTGGGTTATAGTCCATGGGGTTGCAGAGACTTGGACACAACTGAATGACTAACAGTCTTACTTTCATAAATAAATATAGCAGCATGATATATTCAAACAATTCTAGATGCACCACACAAACCTACTTTGAAAAACAAAATTGTCAATTAAATGTAGAACTTGGCTAATCAAATTTTACTTATAAGTCAGTGCTTTTGTCATTTTTGTACTTTGGGTTTAGTTATGAGACTATAAAATTAAAGCAGTTGAATTGCCTAAAATAAATGATAACTTGCAAATATGCTTAGAATTTTTATTGCTTAAATTTTCTCTATCAGCAAATAGCAATTCATTGACCTCAATAAGGGCTAGAATCCATATAGTAATGATTGGTCTTTCAATAATTCTAGCCCTGATCTCTGAGCTTAAACCACCTCCTTATCCATTTCTTTATAGTATTTCCATTAGGCATTTTACTGGCATTTGCAACTCAACATACAATAACTGGAACAGCCAAGCTGTGTGCTATGCTGCACTGCACATCTTTTTCAGTCCTCATGTCTATTATGCAATACATCTTTTAAAACATCTCAGGAAACTATCCTTCCCTCTGCACTCCCACTGTCCATTGTCTCAGATCAAATTTTCCTTAATTTTCCATATCTCTAAAACCAATTAATAAATATCTTATTTTCTGCTTTTTACTCTTCTTCTCTCTAAATCAGAGTTGTTATCCAAATCATGGAAATCTGACCCAATTGGACTAATCATTAACCTGATTGTGTCCCAGTCTGCTTTTTGGATATTAAAACTATTCAATGATCTCCAGTGTTTATAGGATGAACTTCAATCTCCTAAGCAAGCTAAAGATTTACATTCTAGCCTCTGTTTATCTCTCAAAACTCATTATGTAATTATGAAAAATTGTAATAGCTATCTTCTACAAAAGCAAACTTCAACAAGTCTGTAAGTATTTGAAATCGTGAACTTGTAAAATTTACCCAATATTTTAAAAGGAACATTTTATAGCACAATTATGTATATAAAGAAAGATGTGAAGATTGTATCTATTTAGGAATGTATATCATGCAGGCAATAAAATAGTAAAATAAAAGAAGAAAAGATGATTAGGATTATGTATATAGTCTGATTTTATTTAAATTTTTAACAGGGTATAATAAACTTACAAAACAATAAGTAAGCAATTTTGATGTACAAAAGAGTTCAAAACATTTCACTCCAATATAAGCCTCTTTAGCATATTGATTTTTTTTCAGGTAAAGGCATTTGAAAAATACCAGATACAGAAAGATACTTTCTCTCCTCCCTTTTCTTCCTAAAAATATGTCATAAAACTTCCTATAAATAAGGTGGATTACCTTTAGCAGGAAGAAAGAAATGTTCTTACCAACAGACTGAGAGTCAATGACAAAATGGATTTGTACCTTACTAAAATAGTCCTTATCTCCCATTAGTTTCCACCATATCCATGCCCCCAAATATACTGCCCCTAGTCCAAGTCCCTAGATATTGTCACATCCCCACAACTTACCATGTTTTGTTTTAAAAGTTTTAGAGTCTAATGGCCTCTTTAAAATCTTCATTTTGCTTTTGAAGGCTCCTTTATGCATGCAAAAATATTTAAAAAAAAATTTGTGTGCTTTCCTTCTGTTAATCTGTTTTATGTTAGTTTAATTCTGGGGCCCAGCACAGAACCTAGGAGGGTAGAAGGCAGGATTTTCTTCCCTGCAGGGAATATCAATGAACAAAATTAAGAAATGCAAACTCTGAAACTCAGGAATAAATGACTGTGTGGCTGCATTAATTATATGATGCCTTTATTTTTTCAAGATATACAGATAAAATGGGGCCTTCCCACACTGGTAGGGAAGACAGACCTTATTCTTATTGATCTTCTCCCTGAGATGACCCCACTGCTGCATATACATGCAAGCAAATGAGGCCAGGTGTCATCATGTTTACCTTTAATAACGGCAATGAGTGAGTTTCTTTGCCTGTCACTATTCATATACATCTAAGTTTGTTACACTGAACCTTTGTGTGTGTAACTTAATGAATGAAAAAATCATTGGCAAGATTAATGTGCAAATCTAGTAAAATAATGTTATTTTAATATAATATAGTATAAAAATTAAATTTTAAAATTAAATTAATTTATTTAACTGGAGGCTAATTACTTTATAATATTGTAGTGGTTTTTGCTATACATCGACATGAATCAGCTATGGGTGTACATATGTCCCCCCATCCTGAACCACCCTCCAACCTCCCTCCCCACTTCATCCCTCTGGGTTGTCCCAGAGCACTGGCTTTGAATGTCCTGCTTCATGGATTGAACTTGTACTGATCATCTATTTTATATATGGTAATATACATGTTTCAACACTATTCTCTCAAGTCATCCTACCTTTGCCTTCTCCCATATAGCCCAAAAGTCTGTTCTTTATATCTATGTCTCTTTTGCTGTCTTTCATATTGGGTAGTCATTGCCTACTTTCTGAATTCCATATATATGCGTTGATATACCGTATCAGTATTTCTCCTTTTGACTTATTTCACTCTGTATAATAGGCTCCAGTTTCATCCATCCATTGGCAGATGAATGGATAAGGAAGTTGTGGAACATATACACAATGGAATATTCAGTTCAGTTCAGTTCAGTCGCTCAGTAGTGTCCAAATCTTTGCGACCCCATGAATCACAGAAAGCCAGGCCTCCCTGTCCATCACCAACTCCCAGAGTTCACTCAGACTCACATCCATTGAGTCAGTGATGCCATCCAGCCANGACCGGATGCCATGATCTTCATTTTCCGAATGTTGAGCTTTAAGCCAACTTTTTCACTCTCCTCTTTCACTCTCATCATGAGGCTTTTTAGTTCTTCTTCACTTTCTGCCATAAGAGTGGTGTCATCTGCATATCTGAGGTTATTGATATTTCTCCCCACAATCTTCATTCCATGTTGTGTTTCTTCCAGTCCAGCGTTTCTCATGATGTACTATGCATACAAGTTAAATAAGCAGGGTGACAATATACAACCTTGATGTACTCCTTTTCCTATTTGGAACCAGTCTGTTGTTCCATGTACAGTTCTAACTGTTGCTTCCTGANGTTGTGTTTCTTCCAGTCCAGCGTTTCTCATGATGTACTATGCATACAAGTTAAATAAGCAGGGTGACAATATACAACCTTGATGTACTCCTTTTCCTATTTGGAACCAGTCTGTTGTTCCATGTACAGTTCTAACTGTTGCTTCCTGACCTGCATACAGGTTTCTCAAGAAGCAGGGCAGGTGGTCTGGTATTCCCATCTCTTTCAGAATTTTCCACAGTACTCAGTTATAAAAAAGAATGCATTTGAGTCTGTTCTAATGAGGTGGATAAAACTAAAAATTGTTTAATATTTTAAAGCATGATAAAGTTAGCATCATGCATATGATCAAGCTGTCATTCTTATCACAAAATTATTTAACTTACTCCTTATATGAAGTGCTACAAGGCATTATATGTTCTTGACATTATACAGAAATTAAAACTAATATTCCTGTGATTCTTTCCTCACCATAGACAGATAGCCATCTAATTTTTATAGCAGAGGCAGTAGAGTAAAAGTAGTGTTAAGTGATTTATTTGAATGCACTAGTGCTGTTAATCTTCCAAAATGTTTCCAAATATCATTTTTACCACATATAGATAATATATTCTAAGAGAGAGAGAGAACAGTAAAACCAATATTTGGCTAATAGATTACAAGTATTATTTCAATAGAAGATTAAAAGTTAGAAAACTTTGTATATCTATAGCAATGTATAGATTGTTATGGCTTGACTTGAAAATTGTTGCATCAATTTACAATCCAGACAGTATGCCCATGGACAGAAGATATTGTAGGGAATATTGGGGAAATCTGTAATAAATTATGCTTCTACTAGATATTTAATTAGAAATTTCACCTAAAATCTTTTGGAGTTTTGCCAGTTAGCCATTAGGCTTTATCCCTCTTGGAAGCCATCCTAAAATGTAATGCTCTGATCCGCTGCAAGATACAGAGTGAAATTTTAAATGTAGAAAGTTAGAGTGAAATTTAAATATCCTTGAAATCAGAATTTCAAGCACATTTTTCAGACTTTAACAATTTGTAAATTTCTCTGAGAAGTTAACAAACTGATTCAAAAACAGTCTTTTTTTAAAAAATACTTTATTCTACTTTACAATACTGTATTGGTTTTGCCATACATTGACATGAATCAGCCACAGGTATACACGATCTCCCAATGCCAAAGCCCTCTCCCACCTCCCATTCCACACCATCTCCCCGGATCATCCCGTACACCAGCCCAGTCTTCTTTAGTCTCTTTTAAACTACAACCCACTCCCAGCTTACTATCCTATTCCTAGCAAAAGTATCATTTTACATTGCTAAAACGCATCTGTTTTATATGGAACTCTTCATATGATCCCCATTACAGGATGAACTCAAGACAGTGAGCACTGTGTCCAATGCATGCCACCATCTACAATCTGATAAAATAGGAATTTTTCTATCAATGTCTTGAAAGAATTTTATGTCCCCACCCTAGAACTGTTATGTTAGACTACCCCAGGATGGCCCAAGACTCTTCAGTTTCAAAAATTCCCCTTGCCTTTTTTACATTCCCATAGAGATTTAACATTCTTTTCCTCTGAGTTTCCACTGCCTTTCATGTAAGTAATATCAATATATCCATTATTTTTTCACCTGACATTTTTTATGTATTGAAATTATTTATGACTTACCTAGCAAACTGCAAAATATGTGAGGGAAAAAGTACTTATACCAATTTATGAATATTTGAAACAGAGCAAACCCAGTGCATGAGACAAAGTAAGCTGGAAGNTCTCCCATCTCCCATTCCACACCATCTCCCCGGATCATCCCGTACACCAGCCCAGTCTTCTTTAGTCTCTTAAACTACAACCCACTCCCAGCTTACTATCCTATTAGCAAAAGTATTATTTTACATTGCTAAAACGCATCTGTTTTATATGGAACTCTTCATATGATCCCCATTACAGGATGAACTCAAGACAGTAAGCACTGTGTCCAATGCATGCCACCATCTACAATCTGATAAAATAGGAATTTTTCTATCAATGTCTTGAAAGAATTTTATGTCCCCACCCTAGAACTGTTATGTTAGACTACCCCAGGATGGCCCAAGACTCTTCAGTTTCAAAAATTCCCCTTGCCTTTTTTACATTCCCATAGAGATTTAACATTCTTTTCCTCTGAGTTTCCACTGCCTTTCATGTAAGTAATATCAATATATCCATTATTTTTTCACCTGACATTTTTTATGTATTGAAATTATTTATGACTTACCTAGCAAACTGCAAAATATGTGAGGGAAAAAGTACTTATACCAATTTATGAATATTTGAAACAGAGCAAACCCAGTGCATGAGACAAAGTAAGCTGGAAGACAGAATGGACTTAGCCAAATTTTAATGTGTAAAGAATGACTAGAAAGAAAGAGATGCATTTGAGGGCCATGGCATATAAAATATTATACTAGTTGTTAAAATAATAAATAGAAATTATGAGCAAAACCCATTACATTATGCCAGAAAATCTTTGTTGAGAGAATAGTGAGAAATATGCTTAAAATGATGGATAGCATTAAATGAGATAAGGAAGAGCACTGATTGCAAATCTGAAGAATTTTAACTTTAACCTATGCACTGAGAAACTATTGATTGGAAAATAATATATTGACAACAGTGTTTTAGGAAGCATCTAGTGTTCCAAAATATAGTGTGATAATGTGGTATAAATTGGACACTGAGGAGAAGTTAGAAACCACCATAATAACCCCAAATAAGAAAATGGTAGAATACTATTATCATGAACTTGGGCATTGTTTATTCCATATATACAATTATATTTTAAACATATACATATATTTTACTTGTACACAGTATAAATATATTTTAAAGAGTCTAATCAGTGACATATAAAATATTTTAAAAGTTTTAGTGGGACATTACTCTTATCATCTTTTATTAAGATGATAGCATTCAGAAGATGACTTTAAAATTATATTATGATGTCTTATCTAAACTCTTGTGGGCCAAAAATATATATACTCATAAGGGCACATTAAACAAAACACTATCAGCTTTTTAAATAATTAAAAGATGAAAAATTGCTATCAGTTTGTAAGCTTAAAGAAATTTTTCATGAAAAGAATCTTGAAGGATTGAAAATATCTTTAATTAATATTAGAATAATGTTTCATCATTTGACTTATGCATAGTAATTGTGAAAACATTGGAAAATTCAAAAAGGTGTTTTCTGTAAGAGTGATAAAGATAATAGTTATCCAAACTTGAGAAGTTGGCTAGGGAGATAAGATTTTTATTGATGTATGTTCTCTTGATAAATTTGAGCAGTATACCATTGTATTTTCAGCAGGAATGTGAGTACTATTAGGAGAGGGCGGGAACCATCTATTTTCTCTATACCCCAAGAGTTATAAAATAGGTGGCTCCAGTACTCTTGCCC
>SJYW01036864.1:14020-68670 GCA_006410735.1 Raphicerus campestris
TTCCCTTCTCTGTGCATGCAAAATCTTGGTTCTTAGACCAGGGATTGAACCTGGGCCATGGCAGTGAAAGTGCCAAGAGTCCTAACCACTGGACCACCAGAGAACTCTCCACGACCTGGTTCTTAGATATTGTAGGGAGTAAGTGTCGGTACTCTTGCCTGGAAAATCCCATGGATGGAGGAGCCTGGTGGGCTGTAGTCCATGGCGTCACGAAGAGTCGGACATGACTGAGTGACTTCACTTTCACTTGTCACTTTCATGCATTGGAGAAGGAAATGGCAACCCACTCCAGTGTTCTTGCCTGGAGAACCCCAGGGATGGCAGAGCCTGGCGGGCTGCCATCTATGGGGTCACACAGTGTTGGACACAACTGAAGTGACTTAGCCAAATGTATGAAAGAAATTAGAGTTAATGGACAGACTAAAGACGTAAATTAAAAAGAAGGTGAGCAAGTGAAATAACAAAGTCAAAGTGAAGTTGAGAGTGAAAAAGCTGGCTTAAAGCTCAACATTCAGAAAACGAAGATCATGGCATCCAGTCCCATCACTTCATGGGAAATAGATGGGGAAACAGTGGAAACAGTGTCAGACTTTATTTTGGGGGCTCCAAAATCACTGCAGATGGTGACTGCAGCCATGAAATTAAAAGACGCTTACTCCTTGGAAGAAGAGTTATGAGCAACCTAGATAGCATATCAAAAAACAGAGATGTTTCTTTGCCAACTAATGTCCGTCTAGTCAAGGCTATGGTTTTTCCAGTGGTCATATATGGATGTGAGAGTTGGACTGTGAAGAAGGCTGAGCACCGAAGAATTGATGCTTTTGAACTGTGGTGTTGGAGAAGACTCTTGAGAGTCCCTTGGACTGCAAGGAGATCCAACCAGTCCATTCTGAAGGAGATCAGCCCTAGGATTTCTTTGGAAGGAATGATGCTAAAGCTGAAACTCCAGTACTTTGGCCACCTCATGAGAAGAGTTGACTCATTGGAAAAGACTCTGATGCTGGGAGGAATGTGGGCGAGAGGAGAGGGGATGACAGAGGATGAGATGGCTGGATGGCATCACTGACTCAATGGATGTGAGTCTGAGTGAACTCCGGGAGTTGGTGATGGACAGGGAGGCCTGGCATTCCGCGATTCATGGGAACGCAAAGGGTCGGACATGACTGAGCGACTGAACTAAACTGAACTAAACAGGAAATAAGGGGCAGAAATTTGCAGAGACAAAAGAATAAATTTTAATAAGTAGAAGGAATTTTTCCTTCTTTTATATGAATGGAAGCTTTTTAATAGTATTGGTTGTGCTTTACTGAAATGAGTAAGTAATCAAATGAAAACAGAATGATAGAGAAGTAGAAAAAAGAATTAAGAGGCAGAAGTACTTTTTTCAAAAATCGTTTGGAAATAAAGATGATATCCTGATTTGAAATGCTGGATGTTGAACAGATTCAAGTGAACATTGGCTCTGAGGTGTAACTGTAACTCATTAAATTGGGACAAATCTATGGTTGAGCTTAAAAAGCTAAGAGGTCAAGAGATTAATGGTATAGCATCATTTATAAAATTATGGAAGTTAGAAATGTCTGTAGGCAACTATCCTTTTAACCTACTTAGGTGAATTGAATATTTTATCAGAGCTGAACATTATCTTAAATATCACTTAGTCTGCCATACATACAAATTGAATTGGCCTCCTGCTCATAAGATTTTCCCAGAGGCCAGCCTGTGTGAATTTCCTGTTGAAGTGGGCATAACTGGTTGATCCAGAGCCAGAGATCCTTGACTCAAGAAGCGCAGGACAACCTCTTGAGAACTTGTCTTTAATGATGGAACACAAAAATTGAGTAACTTATAGACCTGAAAAAGTTAATGACTGTACTTGAGGAGAAAGGTTATGAACACTGACCTATAAAGCCAGTGGATGTTTGTTATTTTCAGCCAACAGTATGGTAACTAGTAATCGTATATGCTTGAAGCTAACTAAGAATAAAATATGAAGAGACTTGCCCAGTGTCACACATTGCCTTGATGGCAAAGTTACAAATTTAGATTACAATAGCCATTAGAAAGTATTATAAATAATTTTATATAAGTGAATGTTGGAAAGGACTAACAATAATTAGCAACTAGACTAGAGCTGATTTTTAGATTATTGCAATTTTATGAAACCTTAAATAATTCATCCAGGTTTGGTCTCTCATTTGGGATCCATAACCCCCCTGGAATACTTAATATTCATTGAACCAGAACACCCATAAAGATATGTACTCAATATTGCTAATAAAATTTAAAATATTATCATTTCTTCCAGCAAAGGGATTAGTATGCCAATAATCAGATGGAAACAGAATATATGTGAAAATTTATATAGAGAAAACTAGCATTTATGAAGGGTTTATGAATACCAGATTGCCTACTATGCTTTAACAATATCTGACTGAACCTCTGTGTTTTCTTTCACACATTACTTGGACAGATTCTGGAAATTTATTTATAATTATTAAAAAAATCATTTATTAGTTTTACCATGACAAATATCACTCTGACAACAATATTTATTTTTAAGTTAAGCTATATGTTACTTTTAAAAGTAACGAATAGAGGGATGGAAAAAGATGGCGGAGGAATAGGACGGGGAGACCACTTTCTCCCTCACTACTTCATCAAAAGAACATTTCAACGCTGAATAAATTCCACAAAACAACTTCTGAATGCTGGTNACCTGTGGCTGATTCATGTCAATGTATGGCAAAACAAATACAGTATTGTAAAATAGAATAAAGTATTAAATTAAAAAAAAATAAAAGTAATGAATCACTTAAACATATCTATATTTGAGACAGTTATGTGTATATATGTATATTAATCAGTCTTTTTGTTTAATGATAATGCATAACATGAGCTTTCATTATGATGAGAAAAGTAGAAATAAATCCATTTTTGAAGCTTTAGGCATGGAGACTGTATCATACTGTCTGGTGGACTATTGACATGCAGCTTGCTGGTTGACACAAAGACAGTTATGGATCTTTTGGAGCAGAAGTTTCTTCAAATGAATTCACTGAGCTAAATTTTCAGCTGTTGGGTGTTGGTCTGTATCATACAAAATACAGGGCATCAGTGAAAGATTGGCAGTTGTAAGGATTACCTAGGAGTCAGAATTCTGAGCACATAAAATAGGTACTAAACGAAAATTTGAGACATAGAGAGGTGTTATCTAATAGGGTGAAGACAAAATAAAATAAAAATCCAAAACCTGGACAGCCAGATGAAGAAAGTTCAGTTAGTTCAGAAATACAATGTGAGGTTTGTTCTTTGAGGAAATGGGCAATCGCATGTGGATCTGAAGTAGAGACTAGGGACTGAAAAGCACTCAAGTGAAACAACCAGAGTTGTAATTCGGTTTCTTGGGTAACCTAATTAATTATAAGTCATGCCTCAAGGGGTGGTTGTGATAATTAAAGTAAGTAATATGTACAAATTGTTTGGCATATTATTTAAAATTATTAACTATTGTTATTCTAAATGTTGTCATTGTTGTTATTATTAGCTACTTCATCTGTTTTCAACAAGACATCTCTTAGTGAAGTGTGTATAAAAGATAAGACTTTCCATTTTAATTCTCAATAAATTGATGATATTTCTACCTATTTCTTTCCATACACACCGGTGTTTCTCATGGGAAAACGGAAACAGCTATGGACTAGAAAACTGAACAGAAGCTTTTCAAATAAACAAGGTAAGAGAATTGTTTTTAAAAAATCTCAGCTAGATTCTTCCTGCCAGTAACACTTATATGGCTGATGGTAGCTCAATGACAAAAACCTTGAAATACATACCATCTTAAGACAGTTGTTTTCCTAACAACCTCATTTATTATAATTTATCTAAAAGAAAAAGAAAGAAAGTGAAGTCGCTCAGTCGTGTCCAATTCTTTGCAACCCTGTGGACTGTAGCCTACCAAGCTCCTCCAGCCATGGGATTCTCCAGGCAAGAATACTGGAGTGGATTGCCATTTCCTTCTCCAGGGAGTCCTCCTAGGGATCAAACCCGGGTCTCCTGCATTGCAGGCAGACACTTTACCCTCTGAGCCACCAGGGTCTAAAATCTCTGCAAAGTAAATTATTGTTTTCTATAAAGTATATTTTGTCACACTATAGTCTGAAATTCTTTTTTTTTTTAATTTATCCATTATATTATTTTTGGCTGTGCTGGGTCTTCATTGCTGCACATCTAGTTGGCAGCAAGTGTGGGCTACCCTCTAGTTGTGGTGCATGGGCTTCTCATTAGCAGTGATTTCCTTGCTGCAGAGGACAAGCTCTAGGGTGTACAGGTTCAGTAATCGGTATGGCTCATGGGCTTAGTTGCCCTGGAGCATGTGAAATCTTCCCACATCAGGGACTGAACCTATGTCTCCTGCACTGGCAGCAGATTCTTAATCACTGGACCACCAGGGAACCAGGGAAGTCCCATAGTCTGAAATGTTCTGCAGTTTTGGCTAAGTCATACGTTCTCCTTTGTGGCACAATATGTTTTTGCCCATTGTTTTTTAGTTACCAATGTTAGAGTGACCTATCAACCTTTATAGTCTTCCTGGACCTGGGGTTTTCAGTGCTAAAACCATCAAAGCTATAGGTAAACTGGAATATCTAGTCACCCTAATTCACTTCAATTGGAAATTTACCATTCATAGCCCTGATTCTGGATGACCTGTCTGAAGTCATTCCACAAATTATTAATTGTTGTTGTTCAGTTCCTAAGTCATGTCTGACTCTTTGTAGCCCCATGGAATGCAGCACCCCAGGCTTCTCTGTCCTTCACTATCTCCCAGAGTTTGCTCAAATTGATATCTGTTTGCTCAAATTCATGCCATCCAATCACCTCATCCTCTGTCACCCCTTCTCCTACTGTCCTCGCTCTTTCCCAGAAAATTATACATGATCATACTTAACTTTCTATTCCTGATTAGTGACTCCTTCCCCAATTTACATATTTCCCCACATGGTTTATAGTTGATGTTGATTTCCTTTTCTAAACCACCATCTTGACAGCCCACCTTACTCTTTGCCAGGGAGACATCACTGACTCAGGGAAACATCATTTCTTGATCAAAGTGAGTATGAGGCCCTTTATCCTGGAGCCACTATAGTAAATATTAATCCTACCTTGAGTGAGAACAGAGTCACTTCAGTCTGTTTCCATTCAACTATCTGTGCGTCAGCTCCTGCTTCCATGAATAAAAGCATTCAACCAGGGCCTAAAATTTGGTCCTACTACATATTTCCAACTACCTCCACCACCTCAGCAGCTCTTAGATTTGCTTGATAATTCCATGACTGTTTTCACCTGGGTCTCATTTCCTCACCAGTTTTTTTGTAGTGAATTTTAAAGTATTCAAACAAAGTTACACTTGTTCTTTCCATTCCAGTACAGCCCACAAAAGAATGGTTCTCTGGACTCTCCTGAGTCCAGGGAGTCTTCATTTCAGCATCTGTTTGGGGACTCTGAAAATTTATCCATTTTCCTTTAAATAACTCTAATTGCTGTTGCTGATGCTTTTAAATGCCACATGATTTGTTGGCTAAAATGTTTCTTTTTCTTAGCAAAATACCCATTGCAAACAAATCTTTCATTGTAGATTATTATACACATTTCAATACTAAACTAAATTTCAACATAAAAATGACACCTTTTCAGAATATTTCTGAATTTGAAAAGCTATTAGCAAAGTCAATGTATAAATCAGGCTATGATAAAAATTGTAAACACAATTCAATATCAACATTTATTGAATATTATTGAATATTATATGGCAGTAAGGTTTACATATATACAAACATATGTATATATATATATAAATACATGCATTATCTCTTACATATTTTAGTATCATCTTACAAAAAAAGTGCTAGCAATATCTCCATTTTCTAGTTGAGGTAAATAAAACATGAAGATTGAGATGTAAGAATATAGAGTTTGATCTGTTTGGATAAGATTTCTCTTTTCCTCCCTTTTAGAAATTACTTTAGTCAAAATCTCTACCAGGTTTCTTTAATCAAAGCCTATATTTGTGTAAATTTTACAGAAGGCAGAGGAATACAATATTAAAAGTATTTAACAGCAGATATTTTAGAGTTTTAGTGTGAACTGATAATAAATTCTGTTTTTTTTCACTAACCAGCTCTGAAACACTGAAGAAATTATTTAACATTTGAAGGGATCAAAGAGGCCTCATCAGTAAAATACAGCTGATTCGAGGAATTTTTGTGAGGATTAAGTAAGTAATTACACTTATATGTATATTTTATAAACACATATGTATAATTTATATATTGTGTGTATCTCAATGCTATTCTAAACTTCAGTCTAGCTTGTAAGAACTAGAAGGATTTTAATAATAAGCTATATGCTTTTAGGCCAGTCGATTGCACACTATCAATTTGTTTTGAATTATAAGAAAAATTTAACTGTATTACTCTAGAGGAAGACTCAGACAAGTAGATTAAATTGTTTTAAATTATAGAAAACCTTTATTGAAGATCTCATTTTAATTTTTAATTTGAGATTTTTATTAATTCTATCATGTGAAAGAAACAGTATGAGACATGATAATATATAAATGATTCAGATACAGTCTCTAAAGTTCTATAAACTTATATAGTAGAACATTTCTTATGGTTTTATTTTTATCAGATACAGACTTAAAATTATTACATAAGAAAACTGAAGCACAAAAATTAAGTATTTTTTCATAGATTCACACAGTGATTAAAAGGTAAAAAGTTGACTTCATATTCAGGCAATTCAATTCCAGAGTCCACTGCTTTCCAGCCCACATGCAAGTAGCTCATGGTCTAATTTTGATTTGATGTGATAATATAATATTTTATTATGTCCATTTTTAAATTGACAGTATTGAATCTCAATGATATTGACTCCCCCAAGGTCATAGGATTTCTCTTCTTTTTTTCTTACTTGAACAAACAAATGATAGCCTAAAATAAAAGGACTTTTTTTTGTTAAAGAAATCCAGGAACGACTTTTGAGTCTTAATTAGCTGCCTCTGATTTAATCCTGTAAGGGTGGTTCAGTGTGGTAGATCTAAAGGGTATCCTTATAATTCTGGAGGATGAGTCAAGAGCTGGACTGGGAACATGTTTTGAATCTTCACCTTGGAATTCTCTGGCAAACTGGAAGAGATTAGTTTCCTCTAAATTAAATGCTTTGTACTTTGCCAATTCAAATAGAAGCTTATCCTTGGGAAACACCAAAATATAACATTAAACTGACTTCATATCTCTCCCCATATGGGTTTCCCAGGCAGTGCTACTAGTAAAGAACTCGCTTGACAACGCAGGAGAGAAACGAGACCCAGGTTCAATCCCCAGGTTGGGAAGGTCCCCTGGAGAAGGAAATGGCAACCCACTCCAGGATTCTGGCCTGGAGAATCCCAGGATAGAAGAGAAGAGCCTGATGAGCTATAGTCCCTGGAACTTTAAAAGAGTCAGTCACCATTGAGGAACCAAACAACAAGCAACAACATTGATCTTATCATTTCTCTGATAGTCTCTTATAAGACAATTGACAATCAAGCTTTAGCCATGAGGCTAGAGAGCATCATCCATGTTATCAAAGAACTTATTGGAACTTCAAAAAGTAAAAATAGCTAATATTATTATAAAACTTTAAAAATTCTAACTTCGTTTCTTCTTTGTGTATTTCTCTCATTCTAAGTTAGTCATCCTTTAATATACAGAATCATTTAAGCTTGAAAGAACTAATTTAATCATGGTCTCTACATTCTATAGGACATATGTAGACCTACCCTTAATCTTGAAATCCAAATGTTAATGTGATTCCAATCACAGGCATGTGAAGAAACTTGTCATGTTGCAAATTGGAAAAGAAGGAATAATATTTATGACTAGGTCTGTAAAGAAGTCACTTTCCAAACAACTCTCTTTAGTTTTGAAAAATTAAATCTCAAAGTGCTTCATTTGTAAAATAATTTTTTAATGTGTTATATTTTTCTATTAATATAATAAGAAAGAAAATGATTCTTTAGAGTATAATTTCCATATTAAAAGACTGAGACAGAGAAGACTTTTATTTATTTAAGTAGGTTGACGTGAACTCATTTAGTTATACTGCAGAGAAGAAAGTTATTTTAGCAAAGGTCATTGTAATGTTTAAAATCCTTGAAAAGAAAAAATATGTATTGGAATTTATTAAACTATTGAGAATGTTATTTATATTCTGACTTAAAGCCAACCAAAAAGATGTGACTGTGGTAGTACAAAAGTATGTTTTCAAACCAGACAGCAGTCTAGGGAATGACAATATTTGCTTGGCTAAGAGACCTAACCTAAGAGAAATTAACTAGGTGCTTGACAGTTATTTCTATTAATTATTAATAACTCATATATCTGCCTCCAGACACATATTCAGTCCTGGGTTGGGAAGATTCCTTGGATAAGAAAATGGCAATGAACTCCAGTGGCAATGCACTCCAGTATTCTTGCCTGGGAAATCCCATGGAAAGAGGAGCCTGGCGGGTTACAGATCATGGGACCACAAAAGAATGAGAACAACTCGGTGACTGAAAACAAATAACATACCTTAAAGAACTCTAGACTTTGCAATATGTATGCTTAGACTTGAATTCTAAACTTAAGACCCATCACAAAATTATATTAACAGTATTTTGTGAAGTATTTGATTTCCTTGTTTCTATCCTATTCATTTCAATCAAATTCTTCTGAAATATTCTGATGTAACAGAAAATGATATGAGGAATATTAAATTTTTAAGATAGGTGAGGAAATTTATTAAAGAACATCTACTTTGTACATCAATACACAATGTTCAACTATTTTGTTATATTAAGAGTTGACTTTCCTATAGTCAGGAATAACTCAGTTTCAGCTGTTTTTTCCATTCAAGTGCTCACCTGTTCTACTCTTGAAAAGGGCTTGAAGTAACATTGTCTGCTAGTTTTTCCCCACGGTAAAGTCACAGAAAGACTGGTATTATTTCGGGGAGAATCCTTTCGGTGGTGCAGAGGTTAAAGCGTCTGCCTGCAATGTGGAGACCTGGGTTCGATCCCTCCGTCGGGAAGATCCCCTGGAGAAGGAAATGGCAACCCACTCCAGTATTCTTGCCAGGAGAATCCCCATGGACGGAGGAGCTTGGTGGGCTACAATCCACGGGTCGCAACAGACCACGGGTCGCAAAGAGTCAGAAACGACTGAGCGACTTCACTTTCACTTCCTGACTTATTACCACTGTTCATCATTGTCTTGTCAATCACTAAAATGCCAAAAATTGCATTACTGACAGGAGCCAGCAGGGGGCACTAATGGCCAGGTGGAACAGGGATCAGAAAACCAATAGGTGCTGCAGTAGGTCTTGGATCCCTCCTCAGCTTATGTGCTTGGTGATTATAAACAAGCATTACAGTTCTTAGGAAAAAGCAGAATCCAAGAAAAAGGAATATGAAAGTTCCCTAAATGTCAAGCTTCCTAAACTTAAGGTAGGAGACACAACTATGTCTGCTGCTGCTGCTAAGTCACTTCAGTCGTGTCCGACTCTGTGTGACCCTATAGACGGCAGCCCACCAGGCTCCCCCGTCCCTGAGATTCTCCAGGCAAGAGGAGCATATAAAAGTGGTATAAAAAGAAGACTACAAACAGAAACTCCGTCAGATGAAGCTACGAAGGGACCATCCAGTAGTAAAAATATTCATTATACCATGTCTTACATGCTTTTTTCCAATCAATATATAGAGTTGTTCAATTTGCTTTTTTATGATCAGTTTATAAAGAATTGTTTTTTCCTAAGTCAGGTGTTATTAAGGAATAATTTGCATAACAAAATGCATGATATTTATAGGTACAAATAAAGAAGCTTTGAAAAATGTATACAGTTAGGAAGACTTCCCTGGTGGCTCAGATGGTAAAGAATCTGCCTGCAATGTGGGAGACCCAGGTTCCATCCCTGGGTCAGGAATATCCCCTGAAGAAGGGAATGGCAATCTATTCCGGTGTTCTTGTCTGAAGAATCCCATGGACAGAGGAGCCTGGTAGCCTACAATCCATGGAGTTGCAAAGAGTTGAACACAACTGAGTGACTAACACACACACACACACACACACACACACACACATAGGAACCTATAACACAATCAAAATAAAAACAGTTTCACCAATTTAAAGATTCTTCCTGCTACTTATCCTGAATATCTTTTCCCTACTCTTATCCCTTGTCAACCACAGGTCTGGTTTCTGTTCCTTTAGTTTTCTTTTCCAGAACCTTATATAAATGAAAATAAGCAGTATGTACTTTTTCTGTGCATTTCTTCAATCACATAACATAGTGCTATTGATATTAATTTATAGTATGGCATGAATCAATAAATTGCTAAATTGTATTCCACTGTTTTGCTGGGAAAAGATTGAAGGCAAAAGGAGAAGGGTGCAGCAGAGGATGAGATGGTTAAATAGCATCACCAACTCAATGAATATGAATTTGAACACACTCTGGAAGAAGGTGGAGGACAGAGGAGCTTGCTGTTCCATAGTCCATGGGGTCACAAAGAGTCAGACACAACTTAGCGACTGAACACAACACATTCTGCTGCATGCCTGTTCCAGTTTATCTGTTCACTGCTTGACAGACATCTGAGTTGTTTCCAGTTTTGAGTTATTGAAGATAAAACTTGTATAAATGTTCATGAACAGTGTTGATGTAGATATGTTTTCATTTCAATTGAGTAGATACCTGGAGTAAGAGAGATAGATGAATGTGCAAGGGTTCAAGTGAACTTTTAACTGTAAAATTGTTTTTCAAAGAAGCGCTATCACTTTGATGTTCCAACCAGTTCCAGTTGCATTTTTACTTGGCTGTGATTTTAATTTAAGCCATTCTATTAGGTCGTGATAGTATCCCATTCTGGTTTTGATGTGCGATATCTTAATAGCAATACTAAACATTTTTATTTATTTAGTATGATCCATTGGATCATACAAAAAGCAAGAAAATTCCAGAAAAAAAATCTACTTCTGCTATATTGATTATACCAAAGCCTCTGACTATGTAGATCACAACAAATTGTGGACAATTCTTCAAGAGGTGGAAATACCTTACCTGCTTTCTAAGAAACCTGTATGCAGGTCAAGAAGCAACAGTTAGAACTGGACACGGAACAACAGACTGGTTCCAAATAGGAAAATGAGTATGTCAAGGCTGTATATTGTCACCCTGCTTATTTAACTTATATGCAGAGTACATCATGAGAAACGCTGGACTGGAAGAAACACAAGTTTGAATCAAGATTGCTGGGAGAAATATCAATAACCTCAGATATGACACAACTCTTTTGGAAGAAAGTGAAGAAGAACTAAAGAACCTCTTGATGAAAGTGAAAGATGAGAGTGAAAAACTGGTTTAAAACTCAAAATTCAAAAAACTAAGATCATGGCATCCAGTTCCATCACTTCATGGCACATAGATGGAGAAACAATGGAAACAGTGAGACACGTTATTTGAGGGGCTCCAAAATCACTGCAGATGGTGACTGCAGCCATGAAATTAAAAGATGCTTGCTCCTTGAAAGGATAGTTATGACTAAACTAGAAAGCATATTAAAAAGCATAGACATTACTTTGCCAACAAAGGTCCGTCTAGTCAAAGCTATGGTTTTTCCAGTAGTCGTGTATATGTGTGAGAGTTGGACTATAAAGAAAGCTGAGCACAGAAGAATTGATGCTTTTGAACTGTGATATTGGAAGACTCTTGGGAGTTCCTTGGGCTGCAAAATGATCAAACCAGTAAATCATAAAGGAAATCAGTCCTGATTCATTGGAAGGACTGATGTTGAAGCTGAAACTCCAGTACTTTGGCCACCTGATGTGAAGGGCTGACTCGTTAGAAAAGACCTTGATGCCGGGAAAGGTTGAAGGCAGGAGGAGAAGGGGACGACAGAAGATGAGATAGTTGGTTGGCATCACCTTCATGATGAACATGAGTTTGAGCACGCTCTGGGAGTTGGTGATGGAAAGGGAAGCTTGGAGAGCTCCAGTCCACAGGGTCACAAAGAGTTGAACACGACTGAGAGACTGAACTGACTGAACTGAAATATTTTTAATATGTATATTTGCCTTTGTATTTGTTGTTGAATGAGGAGTCTGTATGCAAAGATTTTTCCACTTTATTATTGGCTTGTTTTTCTTTTTATTATTGAGTTTCAAGATTCTTTATATAAGCTGGCTGGAAAAACTTTACTACATATATGTTTTGCAAATATTTGAGATAATCAATTGATTTCGTTTAGTCTATGAATATTTTGAATTATGTTGTTTTTTGAACATTGAACCAACTTCAAATTCCTCAGATACAGTTCACAAAGTTATTAAGTACTGTCCCTTTTTTATACATCTATAATTAACTTGCTGTGTGGGTGTTAGTCACTCAGTTGTGTCTGTCTCTTTGCTACCCCTTCTCCAGGGGATCTTTCTGACCCAGGTCTTAAATGCGGGTCTCCTGCATAGCATGCAGATTCTTTACCATCTGAGTCACCAGGAAAGCCCATATTTTGTTAAAAAGTTTTGGCCTGTATTAATGAGGACTATTGGTCTTCAGATTTGAATTACTTTTTAGAGGTATAGATGTGGTATTTTCACCATTAAAAAATTGGAGTATAATTAATTTAAAATGTGTTAGTTTGGGGTGTACAGCAGTGTCATTCAGTTAGTTATTTTTCAAGTTATTTTCCACTTTAGATTATTCAAGAAACTAAATGTAGTTCCCTGTGCTATATAGTAGATCCTTGTTATTTATCTTTTTCATATATAGTACTGTGTATATGTTAATCTCAAACTCCTAATTTATCTCTCCCCCACTACCCTCTAATATCCCATAAACATAAGTTTGTTTTCTGTCTGTGAGTATATTTCTGTTTTGTAAATAAGTTCATTTGTATCATTTTTTTAGATTCTGCATGTAAGTGATATCATGCTATTTGTTTTTCTCTGACTTTCTTATTGTGATAACACACGCACACATATATATATATCTGGTTGCGATTAGTCGTTCAGTCATGTCTGACTCTTTGTGACTCTGTGGACTGCAACCCACCAGGCTCTTCTGTCCATGGAATTCTCCAGGCAAGAGTACTGGAGTGGGTTACCATACCCTTCTCAGGGGATCTTCCCTACCCAGGTCTCCTGCATTGCAGGCAGATTCTTTACCATTTGTATTACCAGCAAAGCCCAAGAATACTGGACTGGGTAGTGTATCCCTTCTCCAGAGAATCTTCCTGACCCAGGAATCAAACCAAGGTCTCCTGCATTGCAGGCAGATTCTTTACCAGCTGAGTTACCAGATATACTTCTTTATCAGTTCATCTGTCAGCGGACATTTAAGATGTTTTCCACATCTTGGCTACTGTACATAGTGCTTCTGTGAACATTGGGGTGCATGTATCTTTACAAATTAGTCCATATATATGCCCAAGAATTGTAAGATCATATGATAGCTCTATTTTCACTTTTTAAAGGAACCTCCATGCTTCATTGACACCAACAATTTACATTCCTACTAACAATGTGAAGGGCTCCTTTTGTTTTAATAATATCAGATATTAATATTAAAGTAATGCTGGCCTCATAAGCAATAGATGGGAAGTGTTTCTTCCTATATTATTTATTTGTTTGCTTTTACTACAGTTTACTTCTTGTAACTCTTTTCTGTAGATTGGGAGATATTGAGCCGCTTACCCAATAAATTCACTAAGTGTTTTTATCTGTTTTATCTATGAAAAACTATCAAGTTGAATAACTTTCCAGCTTCCAGTGAGCCCATTCTTCTCTAAGTTGATTGTTGGTCTTCTATCTTATACTGCCTCCATAAAGTGCTCTATGACCAACTGCACTTTTTTTTGGTCAACATCTATCAAAAATATTGGTTCTAATTTTTGATATCTGTTTCCAAGATGTGTGTGAATAATCATTAAGTTGAATGAGTTTATTAGATATTTGCAAATATCACTTGGTATTTTTGTATGACTTTTTTGCATCTTTCAGATTATTAACAAGATTGACAAATACTATACCTATTACAAAAATTTGTTTCACAGACTTTCTCTTATTAAGTTGAATGTTTTGCCAGTTTGAATTAGAATTGCCCTGATATCTTAGACTAGCCAAACTTGAGTCATTGCAACTAGATTCAAGGACTATCAAATGTATAGTGAAAAGCTCCTTCCACATTTTAATTCCCCTGATAAGCACTGATGTATTTGGTATAAACTTTTTCAATTATTTGTAAGGTGATTTTTATTCTAAGTTACCTACCATCTTAATGTATAAAAAAATTTATGCTAAGAAAATAGGATTTCCATAAAAGAGAGCTGAAAGAAAACCAAATATAGAAAACATTTTAAGATATGTTGACACTGACACAAATCTTCACTTTTAGAAAGTAGAAATCTAGTTCTACTCTCAAGTTAACATTTTAAGCCAATAACAATGATTAATGACATTTAAGATAGTAACTAAGCATATATCATTATGACTGAAAGCAGGAATAAACTTGACAAAGTAGAAAACTCATTACTGCATATTTAATAATTCAGATATTTATTTCCATACACTTCACCTCTTTCCATTATTCTAATACCCCAAAGAATTGTGTATCATGCCTCATATTTCATCAGAATAGCAAGCATGCTTAGCAAAATCTTGGAGAAATAGCAAAGCTCATTCTTATTCAACAAGGGAAATTTACTTTAGATTTATTTACTTGAGATTTATTGTTCATAAGTCAACTATACTTATAGCATGGAAAAGCTGTTCATTAGAACTAACAAATTATCAGCATATATTTCTCATAATCATAATGTACCTAAGGGTAATAGTCATCTTCCTATATTCTATCATGTATCCAAGATGTATTTAAATCTTGGTACTCACAAATCTTTATAAGTAGTCTAGTATATTTGTAAAATACATTAGTTAAAGTCATGAACAATAACATGCATTTATATGTATTTACTATCAGACTGAGCCAAATCTATAAAATAATATAACACATATTTACCTTTGTGGATCATGATATAAAATGCAATGTTTGGAATGAAAGCTTCACTAGAATTGCAAAGTCTCTATTTTACATTAATTTTATAAATGATAGACACAATTCTCCATGTGACAGTTCTAAAACTATCACCCAACAAAATAAATGAGCTTTCCACCCCATTAATATTACATGGCTTGAGAAGGCATTCCTCTCTATGCATATTTAAAGAATATAGGCTGCAGACCATGGTGTTGCTAAGAGTCAGACACAACTGAGCGACTTCCCTTTCACTTTTTACTTTCATGCATTGGAGAAGGAAATGGCAACCCACTCCAGTGTTGGAGAGAATCCCAGGGACGGGGGAGCCTGGTGGGCTGCCATCTATAGGGTTGCACAGAGTTGGACAGGACTGAAGTGCCATAGCAGTAACAGTATAACATGTTCAATACATTATATATATTGAAACAAGTATATTCATTTTCCAAAGGATATAATGTATAAAATATATAGATCATTATATTACATAGATTTTACAGAGTTCACCACCAAACTTTGTTCATCTGCAATAATATCAATAGTGAAGACTGACACAGGGAAAATTTGATTCTTGATTTCTAAACTTTAAGTCTAACATTTCTACCATTATAGCTTGATGTTGAGAGGAAAATACAAGGCATGAAATCATTTACAGGAAGCATATGCCCAAACAGAAACAGAGTATAAAGTTGCAGTATAAACCCACTTTAAGAACTATTTGTATCAATTATTAGCCAAATGAGTTGCTTAAGAGTTAACTGTGGTATAAATAAAATTTAGATACATTTAAATTTTTCCTCTTAAATGACTTAGATCCACAAAATACTCCTAACATAACTCTTAAGCTCTCCAGCAAATGATTTTAAAAAAATTCAAAATTATGTGACAATAAAAAAATCACACCTCAAGCAAAGGATTCTAGGAGGTCATTTACCCTATGAGTTCATTTCAAATACACTTGAAGTTCTAGGTGAAAATGTGTGTGTGTGTGTGTGTGTGTGTGTGTGTGTGTGCATATCTGTGTTGTGTGTGTTAGTTGCTCAGTCATGTCCAACTCTTTTCAACTCCAAGGACTGTAACCTACCAGGCACCTTTGTTCATGGAATTCTCCAGGCAAGAATACTGGAGTGGTTGCCATTTTCTGCTTCAGGGATCTTCCTTACCCAGGGATCGAACCCAGCTCTCCTGTAATGTAGGCAGGTTCTTTATTGTCTGAGCCAACCAAGGAAGCCCTTGGTGAAATATATATTTGGTGGAAATATATTTGGGTGATATAAGTTTTTTCCAAGTATTATGTAGGACAGATAAAAAAAATTCTTCCCAAGCTTCAGGAAGTCTTGTTTTAAAAATAATACATTCTCTCTGAATTTTGAATTGAATTCAGAAATGAAACTATGGAGATGTAAATACATAAGTCTATGGGATTATGTATTACTGTGGAATTATATAATTAATGGCCTGCGGTGGACTGAAGTATACCAGACCAAGCTTTCTGTGTTTGTGCAACAATGTAGATTCTGTGATGGCATTATTCTCTTTTCTTTACCCTCTGCCACTGTGTCCTATGTTCCCTTCTCTGCCTTTACCACAGTATTGCAGGTCTCCTCCCTAAAGACCATATCATTCTCAATAATTTGTATCTTAGGCATCTCTATCCAGTCACATATTTTTACTTTCTATTTACATGTTGGTTATTCCAAAACTATGTGAGGTTTCAGCCCTGGATTTTACCCCTCTATCTGAAAGTTTGCCTACGAAGTCTTGTTTAAGTCAAAAATCATAAGCAAAGAAGTAATTATGCCAGGCTACATCATGTTAAAGGATGCACAAAATAAATAGAAATAAAGCCCAGATGCTCACAGAAACTGTTCAAAACTATGGTGGCTTGATGCATTACTTAAAACCCCTTGGCTCAAAAACAAATGCTGGATTCTTTTCTTAGTTTTGCCTTTTTTCATAAAAGAAAAATGCTCTTTAGATTTATTATGGTTAGTGATAACAGGAACTAATGTAGATCTTTCATAAAAGTGAAATGAATTAAAAACAGCTTTTAAAAGTAAGGGGTACATATACTCTGTCCTAGAAGGCATTTCTAAAGTTCAGACTCACAGTGTCTCTGAAACATGTTTAGAGCCTGTGTTCATTGCTCAATCATGTCTGACTCTGCAATCCCATTTGCAAGTTGTATGTAGCCAGCCAGGATTCTCTGTCCATGGGATTCTCCAGGCAAGAACACTGGAGTGTTTAGTTATTTCCTTCTCCAGGGGATCTTCCTGACCCAGGGATCAAGCCTGGATCTCCTATACTGCAGGCAGATTCTTTACCAGCTGAGTTACTAAGGAACCTCTATTTAACCTGATGCCTTGGAAATATGACTTTGTGTCTGAAATTATTTTATTCCCTTTCTATCCAAAGTTGCCTTCCTTTTGTCTTCCAAGCCTACAGTCTGGCTTCCAAATAAATACTCCCTTAAAACTTCACAAGAAACACATACTTTGCTAATTTTACTACCCTAATACTTCAAATCATTTTACTTTTCTCTAACTTATTTTTCAAGGTATTTCTCTGGTTGTTTATCATTCACTCACATTTTTAACCTGCTTTGTAAATTTGAATTGGTTTTGAAAATTGTGAATCAATGAAATCAAAAAGGGATGATATTCCCTTCTGAAAGGTTTAATACTTACTATTACTCAAATGGGATGCTGGTGGATCACCTTCACCCAAGGAGGCTTGGTTTTAAGCTATATTAGGACTGGTCCATTTCAAGTTTATATAGTTCTTTTTCAGAAGGTCTATTCACCACTCCTTCAGTACAGTTCAGTTCAGTCGCTCAGTCATGTCCAACTCTTTGCCACCCCATGAATTGCAGCATGCCAGGCCTCCCTGTCCATCACCAACTCCCGGAATTCACTCAGACTCACATCCATCAAGTCAGTGATGCCATCCAGCCATTTCATCCTCTGTCGTCCCCTTCTCCTCCTGCCCCCAATCCCTCCCAGCATCAAAGTCTTTTCCAATGAGTCAACTCTTGTCATGAGGTGGCCAAGGTACTGGAGTTTCAGCTTTAGCATCATTCCTTCCAAAGAAATTCCAGGGCTGATCTCCTTCAGAATGGATTGGTTGGATCTCCTTGCAGTCCAAAGAACTCTCAAGAGTCTTCTCCAACATCACAGTTCAAAAGCATCAATTCTTTGGCACTCAGCCGTCTTCATAGTCCAACTCTCACATCCATACGTGACAAGACGAAAAACCATAGCCTTGGAGTGCATAGCCATTATGTGATTTTAACTTTAAATCCCTTTAATTTACTAAAGTTCATCAAACTTCACTGGGCCTGAACTCTGACCCCTGTCTCCCTAATCCAATATGATTCTGAAAATAGATACTTAGCTCTTCTAGCCCCCCAGCTCTGTGGTCTATTGGATTTATTGGAATCTTGTCCTAACACATAAGTTCCTGCTGCTAAGTCACTTCAGTCTTGTCCGACTCTGTGTGACCCCAGAGATGGCAACCCACCAGGCTTCCCCGTCCCTGGGATTCTCCAGGCAAGAACATTGAGGGGGTTGCCATTTCTTTCTCCAATGTATGAAAGCGAAAAGTGAAAGTGAAGTTGCTCAGTCATGTCTGACTCTTAGCGATCCCATGGACTACAGCTTACCAGACTCCTCCGTCCATGGGATTTTCCAAGCAAGAGTACTGGAGTGGGGTGCCATTGAATTCTCCGAACACGTAAGTTAGGAGCCAGCAAATAACATGAAAGGAAATTGAACGTACATGTTTAGGCCCCATTTCTCTGCCATTTCCCCCCCTCTGGAATAAATTAACACATTCACTCTCAAGAGAAAAGGTGATGGAACAGAGACCAGCTCCTCCCCCATTCCCTTTAAACTCACCTATTGAATACATTATCTAACCTATCCTAAAGTAGAGAGAGTTAAAGGGAAGAGAAAGGGCAATCATGTTTTATTAACTGAGTTCTTTCCATAAGTGAAAAGAAGAGCTAATAGTAATGACACAGGGTAAGACATAATAAGTAATGGCACACTTTGGAATTCTTGACTTCTACTTAGAGTGGAGGAACCAATAACTTAGAATATTCCATGGCTGGTTGGGAGGCCAAATTCTACCCTTTGCTTTATGTACAACTTGTATGAGTCAAGTTAAAATTACATGGGTTTGGGGCTACCTTTAGTGCTTTGAAAAATATTTGAGACAACCATGAATTACTTAGGTGTTATTCATTTCATATGGCCAGATTAGTGATTGAAATATATTATATTATAAACTGCCTTCATTTGGGGCTCTTGTTCTTTGTGTTCAAATTTAATTTACAAATATTTTTAAGTATGGAATGGCTTAAATAGGGTATTGGGTGCACCAAAGAAATGAGTTCTGAGACCAAAAATGTTCTAGGCTATTTAGATAGACTACAACATGAAACTTGCGAAGTTAGTTTCCAGTCTATAGGCACTTACTAGTCTGTCATGTGATATGACCAAGAGAAACATCTTGTGTTTCTTTTACTTTGGGCTCATTTTATAAAGTAATGTGTACCTTTCCAATTGTTTTGCATAGGTTAAGATTAATTTGCATTCATTGAACATATGCCAAATCACGGTATTCCAGTGACTAACACAAACCTAAGGGCTTCCCTGGTGGCTCAGAGGTTAAAGCGTCTGCCTCCAATGCGGGAGACCTGATTTTGATCCCTGGATGGGGAAGATACCCTGGAGAAGGAAATGGTAACCCACTCCAGTATTCTTGCCTGGAAAATCCCATGGACGGAAAAGCCTGGTAGGCTACAGTCCACGAGGTCACAAAGAGTTAGACACGACCGGTGCACTAAGCGCACGTGACTGCATCTGGCACACTAAGTACAACTGAGAGGAGCTACCCATGTCCAAGGTCAGCGGCAGAGGCTGAGAGGAGCTACCCCGCGTCTCAGGTCAGGGGCGACAGCCAAGAGGAGCAACTCCACACCCAAGGCCAGGGACGGCAGCTGGGAGGAGCAACACCATGTCCAAGGAGCAGTGGCTGCATGGGCACAGGAGGGCCTAGGGGAGCCATCCCACGTTGAAGATTAGGAAGGATTGCAGTGGGAGAGACCCTTCATCCAAGGTAGGGACCAGCAGATGTGCTTTGCTGGAGCAGCTGTGAAGAGATACTCCATGCCCAAGGTAAGAGAAATCCAAGTAAGATGGTAGGTGTTGCAAGAGGGCATCAGAGTGCAGATACACTGAAATCATACTCACAGAAAACTAGTCAATCTAATCACACTAGGACCACAGCCTTATCTAACTCAATGAAACTAAGCTATGCCCACGGGGCAACCCAAGATGGGCGGGTCACGGTGAAGACGTATGACAGAATGTGGTCCACTGGAGGAGGGAATGGCAAGCCACTTCAGTATTCTTGCCTTGAGAACCACATGAACAGTATGAAAAGGCAAAATGATAGGATACTGAAAGACAAACTCCCCAGGTCAGTAGGTGACCAATATGCTACTGGAGATCAGTGGAGAAATAACTCCAGAAAGAATGAAGGGATGGAGCCAAAGCAAAAACAATACCTAGCTGTGGATGTGACTGGTGATAGAAGCAAGGTCCGATGCTGTAAAGAGCAATATTGCATAGGAATGTTAGGTCCATGAATCAAGGCAAATTGGAAATGGTCAAACAAGAGATAGCAACAGTGAACGTCAACATTCTAGGAATCAGCGAACTAAAATGGACTGGAATGGGTGAATTTAACTCAGATGACCATTATATCTACTACTGTGGGCACGAATCCCTCAGAAGAAATGGAGTAGTTATCATGGTCAACAAGAGAGTCCGAAATGCAGTACTTGGATGCAATCACAAAAACGACAGAATGATCTCTGTTCGTCTCCAAGGCAAACCATTCAATATCACAGTAATACAAGTCTATGCCCTAACCAGTAATGCTGAAGAAGCTGAAGTGGAATGGTTCTATGAAGACCGACAAGATGTTTTAAAACTAACACCTAAAAAAGATGTCCTTTTCATTATAGGGGATTGGAATGCTAAAGTAAGAAGTCAAGAAACACCTGGAGTAACAGGCAAATTTGGCCTTGCTTTGTGGAATGGAGCAGGGCAAAGACTAGTAGAGTTTCGCCAAGAAAATGCACTGGTCATAGCAAACACCCTCTTCCAAAATCACAAGAGAACACTCTACACAAGGACATCACCAGATGGTCAACACCAAAATCAGACTGATTATATTCTTTGCAACCAAAGATGGAGAAGCTCTATACAGTCAGNGGCAGAGGTTGAGAGGAGCTACCCCGCGTCTCAGGTCAGGGGCGACAGCCAAGAGGAGCAACCCCACACCCAAGGCCAGGGACGGCAGCTGGGAGGAGCAACACCATGTCCAAGGAGCAGTGGCTGCATGGGCACAGTAGGGCCTAGGGGAGCCATCCCACATTGAAGATCAGGAAGGGTTGCAGTGGGAGAGACCCTTCATCCAAGGTAGGGACCAGCAGATGTGCTTTGCTGGAGCAGCTGTGAAGAGATACTTCATGCCCAAGGTAAGAGAAATCCAAGTAAGATGGGAGGTGTTGCAAGAGGGCATCAGAGTGCAGATACACTGAAATCATACTCACNGATTGGGGGCAGGAGGAGAAGGGGACGACAGAGGATGAGATGGCTGGATGGCATCACTGACTCGATGGACATGAGTTTGCGTAAACTCCGGGAGTTGGTGATAAACAGGGAGGTCTGGCATGCTGCAATTCATGGAGTCACAAAGAGTTGGACACGACTGAGAGACTGAACTGAACTGAACACAATCCTTGGCACAGTCATTGTACAGATATTTGTATGAGTCAGTGAGGGATGTGTAGAGGCTCATTAAATGGCTCAAGGAAACCAGCTGGTATAGGATTACATACATTACCACAAGCAAACTAATGAGTTAATACACACCTAATCTATTTTTACTTCACACTAAAGTTGTGCTTGATAAAGACATTAATATTCAACTTTCAAAATGTTAGCAGAGTGTGATGCATGCAGTAGGAGCTCAGAAAAGTTGAATGGATAGGTTTGCAATCCTAGACTTAATTCAGTCTAACTACTCTTAAATTTTCAGATACAGCAACAATTCAGTTCAGTTCAGTCAGTCAGTCATATCCAACTCTTTACAACCCCATGGACTGCAGCATGCCAGGCCTCCCTGTCCATGAACAACTCCCGGAGTTTACTCAAGCTCATATCCATTGAGTCAGTGATGCCATGCAACCACCTCATCCTCTGTCGTCCCCTTCCCATCCCTGAAAAACCCAAATACACATTAAATCTTGTTNATGACCAACTCCCGGAGTTTACTCAAGCTCATATCCATTGAGTCAGTGATGCCATGCAACCACCTCATCCTCTGTCGTCCCCTTCCCGTCCCTGAAAAACCCAAATACACATTAAATCTTGTTTTATTGAAAGTATGACATCTAAAATATTTGTAGAAAAGTTTTTGTCACAACTGATTTGAAAGTTTGTATTTCTTTTTTTTGCCTCTGACTTTAACATTGGCTTGTAATTTCTCTCTTCATCGTATACAATATTGGTAGAACATGAAAATTTACCAAAATTATAAGAATTTCTCAATGATTGGCTGTCCAAAGCCTTTACATGAACTGTTGGGTTGAATTTGGCTGGTTGTAGCAGTTGCTAAATCTTAAGAAATCAAAGGACTTTTTATAAGTGTTTTCCAAAGGCAAATACTAGCATCCTATTCAAATGCATGGGCACCTTGTTACTGAGCAAAATAAAATGCAAGTGGTTGCTCTATTTTATATAATAATTTTGGCAAAAACACATTTTTGGATGCTAACATTTAACATGGTTAATTCTTACTAATTTGTTGGGATTATTTATTGTTAATGCAAACAATTTTTAGTTATCTTTAAGTAACATTTTATTATTAATGATTTGAAATTGATGATAAGCAAACCAATTTGAAATAAAATATGAACATGTGTCATTGTATTATAACACTATACACTGCCTTCACAGTTAAATTAATTTTAAAAATGTATAGCATGTATTACATATGTTTATAGTACATGTAGAAAATAAAAATATGGCCAAAAAAAGAAAAAGGGGACTTTTTATCACTTATTTTCCTAAAGTTCTTAGCACTTTTGATACAGTTCTTTGTTCTTGCTTGAAAAGCTAGGAATAGATGGAATTAAGCCTACCAGTGGAAGAGCAATCTTTAGGAGACCTTAATGAGAAATTTTCTGTTTTAGTCCATTTGGGCTGCAACAAACTAGACAGCTAATCAAAAACAAATTTATTTCCCACAGTTCTGAAAGCTAGAAATCCAAGATCTGAGAGCAAACAGGAAGTGTCTTCTGGGTCACAGAGTTCTCCTTGTTATCATCACATGGTTGAAGGGGCTAGAAATTTCTTTGGAGCTTCTTTTATGAAACACTAATTCTATTCATGATGGGTCCATCTTCATGATTTAAACACTGCCCTAAGGCCTCATCTACTGACATTACCACATTTTAGGGTTAACAATTCAAGATATGAATCTTGGAGGTGCAAAAACATTTAGGTAATTACACTACTTCACTGATAACAGGTCAAATTGTCATTATTTAGATACTCAGTCATTTTTCCAATAGTCATGTATGGATGTTACAGTTGGACTATAAAGAAAGTTGAGTGCTGAAAAATTGATGCTTTTGAACTGTGGTGTTGGAGAAGACTCTTGAGAGTCCCTTGGACTTCAAGAAAATCAAACCAGTCAATCCCAAAGGAAAGCAGTCCTGAATATTCATTGGAAGGACTGGTGCTGAAACTCCAATGGTTTGGCCACCTGATGTGAAGAACTGACTCTTTGGAAAAGACCCTGAGGCTGGGAAAAGTTTAAGGTAGGAGGACAAGGGGACGACAGAGGATGAGATGGTTGGATGGCATCACCAACTTGATGAATATGAGTTTGAACAAGCTCCGGGAGTTGGTGATGGACAGGGAAGCCTGGCATACTGCAATCCCTGGGGTTACAAAGAATCAGACACGACTGAGCGACTGAACTGAACTGAGCCACTCAGTCGTGTCCAACTCTTTTGCAACCCCCTGGACTGTAACCCCCCAGGCTCCTCTGTCCATGAAATTTCCCAGGTAAAAATACTGGAGTGGTTTGCCATTTCCTTCTCCAGGGGATCTTCCTGACCCAAGGACCAAACCCGTATCTCCTGCAGGCAGATTCTTTACTACTGAACCACCAGGAAAGCTCTCCCAGGTAAAATGAATGGATGCTAATGCATGCATTGTATGGATTTAGTAGTGGTAAAATAAACCACAGAGTGGCATCCTTCCTGATTGCTTTGGCAAAAGTAAAGTGACTTGTCCCCATTAGTAGATTAAATGGAGCTGTACACCGTCCCTCTAATATCAGAGACAATGAGGACTGTATTTTGTATGGTAATCAAATTACCAAATATCCTTAGCCATATTTACAATCCATATCTATAAATTCAGTGATCGTTTTAACTAATTTTGAAGAAAAGTGTAAAAGTTAGCTACTAAATTTGGATGCAATCCATAGTCAGTCAAACTTCCTGCTCCAGTTAGCAGTCACTCTTTTTTCCCTCTGCTTTCCTGCCTTCTGTTTCAACTTCTGTTCCTTTATGCTACAGAAACTCAAAGCGTGAACATCATGCCTTTCCTTTTGGGCCTCTCTGATCTTCCTCCCTGAGGAAGGAGAACTCTGCTTAACAAACTTCATATGTCACCCTAGATAAGGAAGCCATAGGAGTCTAGTATCCTCAAGAATTTAACAATAAATGAATCTAGAGGAAAATAAACGTACACTCATCCATCAAGGTTTCACCTATGTTAACTGCAGTCTTCAAATATTCATCAGAGTCTGGGATTCAAGTTCTGTGACTGATTGTTAGTGGGAAAATACAGAGAAATCTTTACCTGATGTAAGCAACTTAAAATTACATATTCTTCTGTTCATTGCTGCTGCTGCTGCTAAGTCGCTTCAGTCGTGTGCGACTCCATGCTACCCCATAGACGGCAGCCCACCAGGCTCCGCCATCCCTGGGATTCTCCAGGCAAGAACACTGGAGGGGGTTGCCATTTCCTTCTTCAGGGCATGAAAGTGAAAGTGAAGTCTCTCGGTCATGTCCGACTCTTCACGACCCCATGGACTGCAGCCTACCAGGCTCCTCTGTCCATGGGATTTTCCAGGCAGAAGTACTGGAGTGCATTGCCATTGCCTTCTTCTCCTCTATCCATTATCCAGTGGTAAAGAACCTGCTTGCCAACCAACAGACAAAAGAGACGTGGGTCTGATCCTCTTGTTGAGAAGATCCCCTGAAGGAGGGCACTGCAACCCATTCCAATATTACTGTTTAGAGAGAACAGAGGAGTCTGGCAAACTACAGTCCAGAGGATCACAAAGAGTTGGATACAACTGAAGAAACTTAGCATGCACACATGCTTTTACTCTCATAACAACCTATAAGAAAGATTGTATCTGTTACACAGATAATTAAGCAAAGCTGAGAAGTTCAGTAACTTGTCCAAAATTGTCTACCTATTAATTCAACCATGCTATTTTGAAATCACTTAATTGATGAATTATTAATCAGATATACATGACTACCAAATAGGTTAAAGTGTCTTCCTGGAATGCAGGAGACCCGGGATTGATCCCTGTATCAGGAAGATCCCCTGGAGAAGGAAATGGCAACCCATTCCAGTACTCTTGCCTAGAGAATCCCATGGAGGGAGGAGCATGGTGGGCGACAGTCCATGGGGTCGCAAAGAGTCGGACATGACTGAGTGACAAACTACTACTAACTACTAATCTTCAGAAAAAAAATTGGATTAAAACAATGCATTATACATAAGCTAATATTCTGATTATGAGTACTTAAATACTGAGAATAAAATCATGAGGCAGGTGAATTCAGTAAAACATGAGTTTTATTGCGTAACAATCCTTCACTAGGTACAACTTGAGATTTAAAAAAAAAAAAAAGACTTTTCTTCTTCACCAAGTATTGATGGCCACCAGGAGAGTACTTACGTTTGAATTATAGCATGTCAGATTTATTTTCTAAGTTGCACAAAAACTGCACATTTTAATTAAGTTTAAAAGGTCCACCAGGAACTATAATATTATATGAGACATAGCCAATAGCATGTTAAGAAACATGGCATTTAGCTACTGTGCCCACTTTTATAACTACTCAAGGGGGAAAAAAGAGCAAAAGCATTATGCTGTAGTATATCTTTCATTTGGTAATAGATTAATTTCAGCCTTGCATATACTTTTAATTTATAATGAGAAATATGTTGTATGAATTCACAACAAACATATTTAAGTTAAGCAAAAAATAATAATTACATTAGTAGTAATACTCAAGATGACAATGGTAATGATTATGATTATTTTATTTGAAGTGAATATAAGGAGAGTTAGAAAAATACTGCATAAATTTAATTATTGTTTTAGCCCAATTTTTCAGTTTAATTACATAATTCTATGTTTTATTCATATATTACTAAATTAAATATGGAAAGTTTTGTCTGGACAGATATTACAATACTAAGTTTCAAGAATCTCAATCCTCCTGTTGCCAGATGGAGGAACAAAATATTTCCCTTCTCTAAATATGTTCTGTAGAACATTTCAAACATTCAAGATTTAGAATGGAAAAAGATCATTTAAAATAGTGAATCTCAAATTATTCAGTTATCACTTAATGATTGTCTCATTCTTTCCTTTGCTTCTTTATTGATTCAATCAGGAAACAATTATTATAATAAGCTGAATCTAGGTACATTGCTTTTATCCTGAAAAAAGTTAAGTTTTCTTGAGGGAAAATCAGACTTCTAAAACAAAATTTCAATCTAGGGAGTTAATTATTAATATACATAAGTGCCAGGTAAAGGAACAATTCAAAGAAAGAAAAATCAGTTCTGCCTTGAAAAAATCAAAGAAGATATTACTGAAGCAATACTTGATCTGAGAATCCAAATGGAAGTACAGGTTGAACATAGAGCTAGCATACAGCCTGCAAAGAATGTCAAGAAATCTTACACATAATTCAGTTTATCTCAACAAATATATATTGAATAATTTAAGTCCATAAACATATACTAAGTTGTTATTATCAGGGGATACAAGTGCAACAATAACAGTTTTTGCTTTTAAGAAATTCACTCTGAAAAGTTAACCAAAAAAGTAAACAAATAAATAAAAATAATATAATAAATTACAACCCAAGACTATGCACAGCATCAAAAAGAAATATTGAAAAAAGAATATTAAAATCTGCAAGTGGTAGGAGTAGGAGAAAGTTATTAAAGAATGATTATAGATTTTCTGCTGTAGTTTAGGGAGGGTGTTGTAGAAGAGTAAACTGGAAAGTCACCCAGATTAGAAACAGCAGGGTATGTGTAACTGAATTGTTCTATATTGCTGGAATATAATGTATAAGGAAAGCTGAAAGACAAAGTATGATAAAATATATAGATACTTGCTTAGAATTTTTGAATCATTAGCAAGCTTCCAGGAGTCTCTAAGTTTGAGTGGGTCCCCTCAACAGACTGTGAAAGATAATTCATTACAATATCAGAAGAAAAACATTGCTTTTAAATTAGATTTACCTTATTTTACTTTCTATTGGTATATTTTATAATTTCTGTTTGTAAAATATAGTTGTAAATATAATTTATAAGTAAACAAGTATCTTTAAGACATGTGAAGATGCTGTAGAAGAAAAAGAATCATGTAAAATAGGAAGGTGATAAAATCAGATATTTGCTTTGGAAAACTTAAAATTTTGAAAACTTAAGGATAGAGAAAAGAATACTAGTCTGTATCTGACTGAGTCTGATAAACTCAGCAATCACTGTCTTTTTTTNGGAGCATGGTGGGCGACAGTCCATGGGGTCGCAAAGAGTCGGACATGACTGAGTGACAAACTACTACTAACTACTAATCTTCAGAAAAAAAATTGGATTAAAACAATGCATTATACATAAGCTAATATTCTGATTATGAGTACTTAAATACTGAGAATAAAATCATGAGGCAGGTGAATTCAGTAAAACATGAGTTTTATTGCGTAACAATCCTTCACTAGGTACAACTTGAGATTTAAAAAAAAAAAAAAGACTTTTCTTCTTCACCAAGTATTGATGGCCACCAGGAGAGTACTTACGTTTGAATTATAGCATGTCAGATTTATTTTCTAAGTTGCACAAAAACTGCACATTTTAATTAAGTTTAAAAGGTCCACCAGGAACTATAATATTATATGAGACATAGCCAATAGCATGTTAAGAAACATGGCATTTAGCTACTGTGCCCACTTTTATAACTACTCAAGGGGGAAAAAAGAGCAAAAGCATTATGCTGTAGTATATCTTTCATTTGGTAATAGATTAATTTCAGCCTTGCATATACTTTTAATTTATAATGAGAAATATGTTGTATGAATTCACAACAAACATATTTAAGTTAAGCAAAAAATAATAATTACATTAGTAGTAATACTCAAGATGACAATGGTAATGATTATGATTATTTTATTTAAAGTGAATATAAGGAGAGTTAGAAAAATACTGCATAAATTTAATTATTGTTTTAGCCCAATTTTTCAGTTTAATTACATAATTCTATGTTTTATTCATATATTACTAAGTTAAATATGGAAAGTTTTGTCTGGACAGATATTACAATACTAAGTTTCAAGAATCTCAATCCTCCTGTTGCCAGATGGAGGAACAAAATATTTCCCTTCTCTAAATATGTTCTGTAGAACATTTCAAACATTCAAGATTTAGAATGGAAAAAGATCATTTAAAATAGTGAATCTCAAATTATTCAGTTATCACTTAATGATTGTCTCATTCTTTCCTTTGCTTCTTTATTGATTCAATCAGGAAACAATTATTATAATAAGCTGAATCTAGGTACATTGCTTTTATCCTGAAAAAAGTTAAGTTTTCTTGAGGGAAAATCAGACTTCTAAAACAAAATTTCAATCTAGGGAGTTAATTATTAATATACATAAGTGCCAGGTAAAGGAACAATTCAAAGAAAGAAAAATCAGTTCTGCCTTGAAAAAATCAAAGAAGATATTACTGAAGCAATACTTGATCTGAGAATCCAAATGGAAGTACAGGTTGAACATAGAGCTAGCATACAGCCTGCAAAGAATGTCAAGAAATCTTACACATAATTCAGTTTATCTCAACAAATATATATTGAATAATTTAAGTCCATAAACATATACTAAGTTGTTATTATCAGGGGATACAAGTGCAACAATAACAGTTTTTGCTTTTAAGAAATTCACTCTGAAAAGTTAACCAAAAAAGTAAACAAATAAATAAAAATAATATAATAAATTACAACCCAAGACTATGCACAGCATCAAAAAGAAATATTGAAAAAAGAATATTAAAATCTGCAAGTGGTAGGAGTAGGAGAAAGTTATTAAAGAATGATTATAGATTTTCTGCTGTAGTTTAGGGAGGGTGTTGTAGAAGAGTAAACTGGAAAGTCACCCAGATTAGAAACAGCAGGGTATGTGTAACTGAATTGTTCTATATTGCTGGAATATAACGTATAAGGAAAGCTGAAAGACAAAGTATGATAAAATATATAGATACTTGCTTAGAATTTTTGAATCATTAGCAAGCTTCCAGGAGTCTCTAAGTTTGAGTGGGTCCCCTCAACAGACTGTGAAAGATAATTCATTAGAATATCAGAAGAAAAACATTGCTTTTAAATTAGATTTACCTTATTTTACTTTCTATTGGTATATTTTATAATTTCTGTTTGTAAAATATAGTTGTAAATATAATTTATAAGTAAACAAGTATCTTTAAGACATGTGAAGATGCTGTAGAAGAAAAAGAATCATGTAAAATAGGAAGGTGATAAAATCAGATATTTGCTTTGGAAAACTTAAAATTTTGAAAACTTAAGGATAGAGAAAAGAATACTAGTCTGTATCTGACTGAGTCTGATAAACTCAGCAATCACTGTCTTTTTTTCTTCCTCAAGTAGTTACAATTTTCAGTTGGGTAAGACTCTAGGGATGCTAGCAGTGGGAGTTTTGTCAGGGAAGGGAGTTAATGCTATCCAGAGACCTAATATTAATAATCACCTTCTCCTGATTGTCTTGGGGCTTTGGGGCTCTTTGATGTTTCTATCTTCCTTGAAAGAGATGACTGCTGTTGGACAGAGATATGCAGATGTGGCTAGCCTGAGGACTGAAATCCACTCAAGGGAAGTTTCCTTGAAAAATGGTGATGGCTTTTGATGAGATTTTGAGAAACATCCACTGTATTTATCAAGACTAAGGTATATAGATCTACAAAATACCATAGTTTTGGTGTACAGGCCATAAAAAGATTTTTAAAAGTCCAATTCTGTCTCTCACCCTATCACTTACACATATGCTCATGCACACACACACACACACACACACATATACACCCACAATGCATACATTCACTGTTTGATCTTCTAGACCCAAAGGCAGAAGGAATTTTAATGGACTCTTTGTTTCACCCAGTGATATGTGTATCCCAGAGGATGAAGATTATGGAGAGTAAGAAAGCCCATTATCTTTCTTATTTCACAGATATTAAAGGTAAAACTAAATTCCATTAAGCACAGTGTGGGTATATTTCATCATAACAGCAAGAGACTCCTGTATTTGAGCTTTCTTAATACTTCCTGAGTTAAACAAATATACTTTGAATTTAAAAATTTTTTAAATGAATTAATTCCTATTATTCCTGGAAAATTATCAATTTGTATCCCTTTTGACAAAATTTAATATTATTTTATGTGATTAAATATTAAATAATTTGAAGTTTCACTAAACTCATCAATAGTGACACCTATTGTTGAAGTTTAATTATGAAACAGTAAGCAGATGGCACCCCACTCCAGTACTCTTGCTTGGACAATCCCATGGATGGAGGAGCCTGGTGGGCTTCAGTCAATGGGGTCGCTGAGATTTGGACACAACTAAAGACTTCACTTTCACTTTTCACTTTCATGCATTGGAAAAGGAAATGGCAACCCACTCCACTATTCTTGCCTAGAGAATCCCAGGGATGGGGAAGCCTGGTGGGCTGCTGTCTATGGGGTCACACAGAGTCAGACGCAACTGAAGCGACTTAGCAGCAGCACCGGCAAGCAGTTTTTAACTCTATATCAAGTGGTTCACTTTATCCCTAATTTAGAATTATTTTTAAACACAAGCTGGAATCAAGATTGCCAGGAGAAATATCAATAACCTCAGATATGCAGATGACACCACCCTTATGGCAGAAAGTGAAGAATTAAAAAGCCTCTTGTTGAAAGTGAAAGTGGAGAGTGAAAAAGTTGGCTTAAAGCTCAACATTCAGACAANTTAGTAAACAGAAAGGACTAATTATTTAAAGAAATTAACTCTTCCTAAATTGACCAATAGATTTTCCATTGTCACTCTATTTTTATCAATTTTTTTTTCAGAGAAAGTGGCAAGTTACTTATAAATATATTTTAAATGCCAAAAGTTCTCAAAGTAATCTTAGAGAAGGGTAGATTAGGAAGATTTGCTTGATCAAATATCAAAATGATCACGAATAAATAATAAGTATGAAATTATTGCAAAGAGTGGCAAATAGAACAGAGTCGAGGGTCCAGAGAGACCCATATATGTGTGGATTCTTGGTTTACGACTAAGACACAACTCCAGAGGGAATGGAAAGAATATTGTTTTCAAAATGATAATGAAATGATTAAATAATATAAAAAATGTATCTCAACTTCTACCTCACATCATTTAAATGATTATATACAACAAATTTCCAGAAGATGTAAAAGAATATTCTCATGATAAGGAAAAAATATTTCCTCAACAGGTCATAAAAATCATGACTTATAAACAGTTGTTAAATTTGATTGATTAAAGAAANATGTATCTCAACTTCTACCTCACATCATTTAAATGATTATATACAACAAATTTCCAGAAGATGTAAAAGAATATTCTCATGATAAGGAAAAAATATTTCCTCAACAGGTCATAAAAATCATGACTTATAAACAGTTGTTAAATTTGATTGATTAAAGAAATAACCCTCCAATAATAAACACAATTAAGAGAATAAAGATAAAAGAGTAGATATAATCAAGGACTATATATATATATATATATATAACCAAGGCCTCAAATCCAGAACATAAATAGAACTCAAAGGCAGAATAGACAACCCAACAGGAAAAATAGTACAACAGACTTTAACAATCTATATGAAGAGAAATCTACATATTTGCACACAAAATAAACATATGAAGAGATTATTTTTAGCTATCAGGCAAAAGAAAATTATAATTACAATATTATCATCTACACTTCCCTCAGAATTGTTCAAATGAAACAGAATGAAAAATCCAAGTGTTAAGGAAAATATGGAGCAACTGGAACTCTCACAAACTTGTGACATGAATTTCAAATTGACAAGCACTTTTAAATATTGTGCCAATACTATTTGACCTTATTTTAAAGTTTAAAAAAAATGCAAGTTCTATGGCCTAGAAATACCATTCCTAAGTACAAACCCAATATAAGTTTAATAATATGTGGACCAAAATAAATGCATAGAATCTTCATAACCATTTAGTTAAATGATTACATCCACAAACAACCAAATAGTTTGTGAACACTAGAAAAGATAAACTATTTTATTTATACAATAGAATGCAACAATGATAATGTGCAAACTTCTGCTCCATGAAACAGTGTGCATGAATCTTGATACAATGTTAAGCCAAATAAAACACACACAGACTAACACATACCCTATGATTCTACTTACATACTATTCAAAAACAGGCAAAATCAGTCTATTATAGTAGGAAGCAGGGTGAGATTCCCTTTGGGGAAAAGGAGGATATGGTTAGGAGAGGTTGTAGGGAACACTTCTGGGGTTATTTTAATATTGCTTTTGGTGCAAATGATCAGATATTTTTATTTTGTAATAATTCTTCAGACTACTTTTTTATAATTCATATGGCTTTCTGAAAATATATGATACTTAATAAAAAACAACACCCAGAGTTATTTTCCATGTAGAAACTAGACTACTTTGTTGGTTGAAAATACAAAATATTTTTTTTATCTATGTGTGTGCATGTGTGTGTTTGTTGGATGACTGAGAAGATAAATGATTGTTAGTTTAGGATATTGAGTTAATTAGGCCATCCAGTTACCAAAGTCTATTAACTCATTTGGAATGCTGATGATTGGTTGTTTCCTTTATTATTTAAACAACAAAAGACAAGGATGAGTTTTCCACCAAGACATCTTTTAGTTGAGCTTTTGCAGACAGAATATATTCTCTTTACCCTGCTCCAGTGAGCTACTTTTCTGAAGGGGCATATAGATCTTGACTTGACTTTCTTTAAATAAACAAGTATATTGACAAGTCTATTAATCTCATTCACTTCCCATGAGAAGGAACACTTTTATATCCACCTTTGAAAACATATTTATTTACAAAATAAAGTTACATATTCAGAGTATTAAAAAATANAAAATAAATGCATAGAATCTTCATAACCATTTAGTTAAATGATTACATCCACAAACAACCAAATAGTTTGTGAACACTAGAAAAGATAAACTATTTTATTTATACAATAGAATGCAACAATGATAATGTGCAAACTTCTGCTCCATGAAACAGTGTGCATGAATCTTGATACAATGTTAAGCCAAATAAAACACACACAGACTAACACATACCCTATGATTCTACTTACATACTATTCAAAAACAGGCAAAATCAGTCTATTATAGTAGGAAGCAGGGTGAGATTCCCTTTGGGGAAAAGGAGGATATGGTTAGGAGAGGTTGTAGGGAACACTTCTGGGGTTATTTTAATATTGCTTTTGGTGCAAATGATCAGATATTTTTATTTTGTAATAATTCTTCAGACTACTTTTTTATAATTCATATGGCTTTCTGAAAATATATGATACTTAATAAAAAACAACACCCAGAGTTATTTTCCATGTAGAAACTAGACTACTTTGTTGGTTGAAAATACAAAATATTTTTTTTATCTATGTGTGTGCATGTGTGTGTTTGTTGGATGACTGAGAAGATAAATGATTGTTAGTTTAGGATATTGAGTTAATTAGGCCATCCAGTTACCAAAGTCTATTAACTCATTTGGAATGCTGATGATTGGTTGTTTCCTTTATTATTTAAACAACAAAAGACAAGGATGAGTTTTCCACCAAGACATCTTTTAGTTGAGCTTTTGCAGACAGAATATATTCTCTTTACCCTGCTCCAGTGAGCTACTTTTCTGAAGGGGCATATAGATCTTGACTTGACTTTCTTTAAATAAACAAGTATATTGACAAGTCTATTAATCTCATTCACTTCCCATGAGAAGGAACACTTTTATATCCACCTTTGAAAACATATTTATTTACAAAATAAAGTTACATATTCAGAGTATTAAAAAATATTCTTAAAGGCATCTTTGTATTGGAGTTTTGTCTGTTTTCAGATTTGGCCAATATGCATGGTAGCAGTATAGCAGTGGACTAATAGAAAGCAAGACATCCAAGAAGTTTGAGTGGGAAAGGGAGAAAAATTAGTATTTGGGCAGATAACAGAATTTAGAATTTACTGGGACAGTCTTAGGTGTCTAACAATCAGCTCATATTGAAATGAGAGTGGCAAGAGACAGATGGCTGATTAGGTTCTCTGCCTTAGATGTGCATAAGGGTGAGGTTTTTGCAAGGAGAACTGAGTGTAAGTCAGAGAATCAAGAAAGTAATGAGGGGGAAAAGGCAGTAGGAATTAAGCTGCAGATTTGTACGCAACCAGGGTAAAATTTTTGTGTCAGTCATACCAATCAGATTTGAGAAAGTGTGTCTTCTGATTGTTTTAGTTCAGAGTGACTCAAAGATTAGGCCTATCTGAAATAACAACTAAAAAAAAAAAAAAGGGTCCTCGGGTCTGGAACACAAGTTGGGCATTCAGTTCAGTTCAGTTCAGTCACTCAGTTGTATACGACTCTTTGTGACTCCACGAATCGAAGCACCCCAGGCCTCCCTGTTCATTACCATCTCTCGGAGTTCACTCAGACTCACATCCATCGAGTCCGTGATGCCATCCAGCCATCTCATCCTCTGTCATCCCCTTCTCCTCCTGCCCCCAATCCCTCCCAGCATCAGAGTCTTTTCCAATGAGTCAACTCTTTGCACGAGGTGGCCAAAGTACTGGAGTTTCAGCTTTAGCATCATTCCTTCCAAAGAAATCCCAGGGTTTAGTGAAATACTAATCTACACTTCGCATTTTAGACCTTGAACATAACAAATTTTATAAACATTTTTCATTTTCTTTTAAATTCTTGAAACAAAAAAATTTGAGAATGAGAATAGCCATTTTATTAATTTCAGTGCTTTTTTGGTTAAATAAATGGTACTCAGAAAACAAAAAATAGATGTTTCTTTTCTAATATGCCAAAGATTTTACATTGAAATGTGAATATAGTATTACAATTCTAAATAATACACAGTTTTAGTAGTTCCAGTTTAGAAATAGAGCTTAAAACATGTAGCTTGCATTAGTATTTCTTGATTGATTATTGGTGATAAAAATCATCTATCTGATAATTTTGATTGTTTCTCATCACTGTGAAAATGGTTGAAATCATATCCACAAATTAAGACTCCATCACTTTAAGATATGTTTTTCCCAGCTATTGAAATGAATTTGAATACATTTGCTTGCTCTGTTTCTCAGTAAACAAGTCACATTATTTCTCAGCAAAGATTTATCATTTCTGAAAGTCACCCAGGTACTCAAAAACCATAGGCTCAAAGCAGTTTTTAAAATGTAACTTAAAATAGACTGTGACCTTTTAGATGGTGAAAAGGCTTATTTTTGAGCCATATGGTAAGCCTCAGGCTTAAGACATTAAAATTGAGGCTGAAGGGAATTCAAACTATGACACTGATTAGCGCACATGTCTCTACGTTAGATGCACCAAAAGACAGCAAGAAAATCTTTTATGACAAGTTGTCTGTTGCCATTAATGCGATCCATGGAAAAGGAAAGAAATACAACTTTAGGCAAGATTTCGAGGGCTGAAAAACTGAACATATCAGAATTAAAAAGTCACTTCTGATTGGTTTATCAGAAAAAGATACCTGAATTATCACATTTTTTTCCTCCCTTGATATTTATCCCTGAGATGTTTTCCATGGGATAAAAATGAACTGACCTTGCCCTAAAGTCATGGTGCTCATGGTACATGTCTAGATACTAACTTACTTATTCAATCAGTTAATTTTTTAAAGTTACTTTATTTCCAATTATAAGACAATGGAACTGTCATTTTATCCTCTGATTCTCACATTATAGCAATAAGACAGAGAATTCTTCCTTCTAAATATTTGCTTTTTTTCAGGCTGAGGAGTGTTTATAAGATGGAGAATGGCAAATTGATGTGACAGACTGTAAAATTCCATATTTGCCATTTCTTTTTCCATGATTCTAAGTTAGAACTATGATGCAAATTCTCTAAAACTATTATCTCACTTCATCATCTCAAGCTTGAGAGCCTAAGGGATTTTGAAACACTGACGGCATGAAGAATACTGAATGTACATCATATTTTTAAGTTTTAGTATGAAACAAATATGCTTGATAAGACTCCTGTGGTATCCTTACTCAACAGATCATAACAGAGTCATAAAATATTATGCATGATACTATACACATTTTTTGCTTTTACCTTCATTATCCACCTTCAAAACCAGATAAATATATATATATATATATATATATTAATGGGCCTTGGATACCTACTTTTTGCAAGATAATTTCTCAACTCTAGAGCGGGCTAGGCTTCTCTAGTACTGACTTAAGCTTCTGTTGTCCATCAGTTACAATTAAACTAGCATTTTCAAGAACATTCTAAGGACATGGGTCCTTTGAGAGTCTCTTCAAAGGAAAGAAGATTTTCTATGATTAAATATATTTCAGAAATCCCACTTGCTTTACTCCATTGTCAAGATATAAAATGCTTATTAGCAGAGATTTCTTCTAATAAAAAACTTTTTTAACTTGTTCAATTCAAAATTCCCAGTCTTATTTCAACACAGCACCTTTTTCTAATAATAATGCTTATAACCTCTAAGAACTAGTGTTCTGTGAAACATATTTTGAGAAATGCTTTCCCCAAATATTTTAATGACTTTCAGACTAGTTCCTGGCTTCAAAGGTAGTCATGCCAAATTAATCAACACATTTTATAATATAACTTCCCTATTAAAAACATTCTATGTATCCCCACTGCCTCTTGGACAAAAATAAGTTCCAACTATTCAAGCTATTGTTTAGATAAAAGTACAGTATTCCCTCAAGCTGTTTAGATGAAAATGCCACTATTTCCTAAAGCAAAATTATTGCTAAAGTCAAATATATTCTTTTATTACTCCTGCAAAGGACAGGTAATCTCAGTTCTCTAAACTGCAGTAGTCTCTTCAAAGTCTATCTCATCATTAAAGTTACATATCAAAACTTTCCAAACTCATTTTCCCTTATCTTTTCTCTGAAGCGCATGAAATGCTGAGCACTTGGACTTTTCCTATCTTTGATGTGTTTTGTTTTATTCAATGGGCTGAGAGAAAATATAATGAATAAAAACTGTGGGCCCACATGCTAGCCAAGATCATTTAGTACACAGGTGATTTCAAGCATATTATTTGCTCCTGTTCCTTTTTTCTGATATCAAAAATAAATATTAGTTTGCAGGATTTTCATGAGTATTAAATGATAATAACAGCATTCTTTTTTTTAATAATAACAGCATTCTAATAGATAATTATTATGACTAAGATTAGATTGAAATTTTTTTCACATCAATATCCAGTTTTTATGTTTCTTTGTAGTATCCCATTTTGTATAAAAGAGTTTTTGCTTATGGAAAGTATTTATGAAATACTTTATGGAATCAAAAGTATCAGAACTTTAAGCATCTGTTAGTTCAGTTCAGTTCAGTTGCTCAGTTGTGTCTGACTCTTTGCAACCCCATGAATTGCAGCACGCCAGGCCTCCCTATCCATGACCAACTCCCAGAATTCACTCAGATTCATGTCCATTGAGTCAGTGATGCCATCCAGCCATCTGATCCTCTGTTGTCACCTTTTCCTCCGGCCCCCAATTCCTCCCAGCATCAGAGTCTTTTCCAGTGAGTCAATTCTTCACATGAGGTGGCCAAGGGCCATTAAATCCAGTATCCTTATTTTACAAACTGGAAACGGATGTACTGAACAGGGAGCTTACTTGCCTTGTAAAAATTCACAACTATTATCAACAATTAGTTGATAATACATCCAGTCATAGTTCTCTGGGCCAAGACCTATCAGAGCCAGATTTTAACTGACTACTTACCCAGGAAAAAAACTAGCAAGATACAGCTGACTATTTTAGTTTGCTTCCAAAGTAAGCATTCATGCAGTATGTGGTAAGATGCAAAACACCCCCAAATTCTTCTCCATGCCCACATCCCTTCACTGAGTAACTTTGTGTGGTCTCTTGCTTGGCCATGTGACACACTGGCCATGTGACTTGCTTTGAACAATGAGATGTTATTTAGTATGAGAAGTCTGAAAAACATATGTGACTGCAAACGTTTCTTTTGAAGCTTTTAGAACCCTCTGTGTACCATATGAACATGTTCAGATAAGTCTGCTGAGACATGAGAGACCACAGGAAGAACTGAGTTGTTCCAGTATAGGTACCCCAGAACCACCTGTCCCAGTCAACTTGTCAGCTGGCTGACTGCAGCACGTGAGTCAGGTCAAGTTTAGAGGAAAGATTCACCACCTGAGTCCAGCCCAAGTTTTTCTCTTTTTGTTGGAATATAATTGCTATACAATGTTGTGTTAGTTTCTGCTGTACAACAAAGTGAACCAGCTATCTTTATACATACATACCCACCCTCGTGAACCTCCCTCCCACCCATCCTCCATCACATCCCTCTAGGGCATCACATATCACCTAGGTTCTGTGCTGTACAGCAAGTTCCGACCAGCTATCTATTTTACACGTGGTAGCATATATATCAGAGAAGGCAATGGCACCCCACTCCAGTACTCTCGCCTGGAAAATCCCATGGATGGAGGAGCCTGGAAGGCTGCAGTCGATGGGGTCTCTGAGGGTTGGACACAATTTCACTGTCACTTTCACTATCCTGCATTGGAGAAGGAAATGGCAACCCACTCCAGTGTTCTTGCCTGGAGACTCCCAAAAACGGGGGAGACTGGTGGGCTGCCGTCTCTGGGGTCACACAGTCGGNTTTAATGTTTTATCTGCATTCCTTCTTTCTTGAATCTTTCTTTGTATGACTTCACCTATATCTACCAGTAGCTTAGAAGTGTATAAAAACCGTTCTGTAACTAACATCGGGGTTCACTCCTTCCGAGGAGACTGAACCCTGGCGCGCCAGCCTAATAAATCCTCCTGCCTATTACATCGAATTTGAGTCACTGTGGTCTTTGGAGCGACAGATCCTGAGAAAAGGCCGCAAGGTCTTACAGTTTCAAGTTATAAAGTTTGGGGAGGATGATGTATTACGCAGAGAAAGTGTACCAATAGAAACTACCTTGTGGATTGGTTATTAATTTAAAGTTTCATGAAAAATAGGCAGATATTAAGCCTCTTGAGTCCAAGTCCCTTGAGACAGAAGATCTTATGTTTCTCTAAACAAAACAATTCTTTATTTAATAAAGATATCATAGACCCAGATACAAAACTGAGTGATTTTTTTATCCTCAACATTTATCAGTTGCTTAGATGACATAGCAAAACGATTTTACCCTCTTAGTTATCTGGGTTTCCTTGTTGATGGTCTTTGGCTGTGACTCATTTTTCAGCTTACCAGTTGACTTTGGCACTGTGCGGCCTTCAAAGGAAGCATCTTATGACATAAAGTACACTTTTGATAATGGCCATGAAAGAAAAATTTGTATTTGAAAGCCATCAAGCATATTCAAAGAGAATGATAATATGTTACAATATCTGTTTAGGTCTTTAAGACAAAATAGCAGCAATTTTGTGTTTCTTCCTTAAGCAATAGTGTTAAGCACCCATTTTCTTGACTAAAGTATCAGAAACTTATAGTATNAAGCATATTCAAAGAGAATGATAATATGTTACAATATCTGTTTAGGTCTTTAAGACAAAATAGCAGCAATTTTGTGTTTCTTCCTTAAGCAATAGTGTTAAGCACCCATTTTCTTGACTAAAGTACCAGAAACTTATAGTATAGCTTCACACAAAGATGATATAAACATATTCACAGTGCACTTGACAAGACAGAGCAACATGATACAAAACATATGGGGAGTTATTTGACTCTTTCTCCTTCACTCACATCTCCATGAAAGCCTGAGAAATATTTTACTGGAATCATACAGTGTTAATGAATGTTTAGCAAGGACTATTAAGGCACATTTGAGGACATAAATTATTCTTGAAACACAACTGTGTGTAATCCATATTTTACATATTGTTCAAAACACATACATGTATCATGAAAACAAATATTTCTATTTCCCCATGAATTTTAGACAAGCTTATTCTTTCCCCATAATATTTGTTAAACTATATATAAACACTTATTTTGGAAAAATGGTAAACTTTAAACTTATTATACAATGTATCCAATGAGAGCATGCAATTTGAATTTGAGGGTGGTTGAAGTCTGTGAAATCAGTCTAAGAATTTCTGTGAACCTTGTGGCTGTGGATGGCATCAGGTAGAAGAAGGTTAATGNGACAAGCTTATTCTTTCCCCATAATATTTGTTAAACTATATATAAACACTTACTTTGGAAAAATGATAAACTTTAAACTTATTATACAATGTATCCAATGAGGGCATATAATTTGAATTTGAGGGTGGTTGGAGTTTGTGAAATCAGTGTAAGAATTTCTGTGAACCTTGTGGCTGTGGATGGCATCAGGTAGAAGAAGGTTAATGATCTGAGGCTAGAAACAGGAAGGTGAATAGACATAAAGGAAGGAAAGAGTGCTTTTTCGCTTCTGAGCAAGCAATTGAAAAGGTATATATAGATACTAGAGATAAAATATACAATGGATTTCAATTATACAAACAATCATGAAACAAGAGGGTACAATCACCAAAGCAAGTAGATAACTGTCAAAGAGGTTAAAATGGATAGTACAATGCCCAGATGAGAGACACTTGGGCAAAGTAAATAAGTAAATAGGGTGAGACACTAGAATCTATATGATACTGATTTAAAGGTAAGGTTATGTTTGCTCTAGTATTTGCACTTTATTTTAAATTATGCACTTCCTTAGCAGTATAATTCAATTTTCAAGTTATGGCCATTATAGGAAGGTTGCTGGACATAATCCTGAAAATTTGGACATTTGGGCTATATGGAAAAAAGAAATGGGAATACAGAGAATGAGATGATTGGATAGTATCATTGACTCAATGGACGTGAGTTTGGGCAAGCTCTAAGAGATANCTAGTATTTGCACTTTATTTTAAATTATGCACTTCCTTAGCAGTATAATTCAATTTTCAAGTTATGGCCATTATAGGAAGATCGCTGGACATAATCTTGAAAATTTGGACATTTGGGCTATATGGAAAAAAGAAATGGGAGTACAGAGAATGAGATGGTTGGATAGTATCATTGACTCAATGGACCTGAGTTTGGGCAAGCTCTAAGAGACAGTGAAGAACAGGGAAGCCTGGAAGCCTGGTGTGCTGCAGTCCATGGGGTCACAAAGAGTCAGATATGACTTAGCAACTGAACTAACAACAAAAAAANGAATCTGAGTGAACTCCGGGAGTTGGTGATGGACAGGGAGGCCTGGCGTGCTGTGATTCATGGGGTCGCAGAGTCGGACACAACTGAGTGACTGAACTGAACTGAACTGAACTGATTCCAGGGAATCTTCCCAACCCAGGAATTGAATTGGAATCTCCTGCATTGCAGGCAAGTTCCTTACCAGTTGAGCAAGTAAAGGAAAGCCCTTTAGCATTGTCAATTAGCAGTTGAAAGAATATTATAAAGGTGATGGAAAATAAAAAATGTATTAAAAACCATGAAGCAAAATTATCATCAATTGATTTTGTTGAATCAGTTGATTCCATTGAAAGTTTCAGAAGAGTGTGTAATTTTCTTGGTTCAGTCTCACTTCAACAAAGATTTGAAATGGTAGTCAAGTGTTACAGCTAGGTTACAGCTCAGAGTTTTATTCAGTAAACAAAGGATAGTACACCTTCAAGGCATGAGGGTAGGCGATCCCAAAGGAGAGAACTTACCCTCCTTGGCTCCCTCTGCTTATACTTTTGTCTTCTTCCCATTTCCCAGCCTGCCTTATGCAAATTAGGGTTAGCTTCCATCATCAATACGGAGAAGATAATGGCACCCCACCCCAGTATTCTTGCCTGGAAAATCCCATGGACAGAGGAGCCTTGTAGGCTGCAATCCATGGGGTCACTAAGGGTGGGACAGGACTGTCCAGGGACAGGACAAGACAACAACTTGACTTTCACTTTCATGCATTAGAGAAGGAAATGGCAACCCATTCCAGTGTTCTTGCCTGGAGAATCCCAGGGATGAGGGAGCCTGGTGGGCTGCCATCTCTGAGGTCGCACAGAGTTGGACACGACTGAACTGACTTAGCAGCAGTAGCTCCATCATCAATCAGGAATGGGGTGTGTTTGTTTCACCTGAGGTTCACACACTGGTCCTTGGATTTTTCCTTTGCTCTCTTTTTGTGGGCTTTTTCTCTTCTTTTGTCTTTTAGCCATTGCCATTTTGGACTAAATTTTTCCTATTTTAACTACCTAACCAAAGGGAAGCTAATTTTAAATGATAAACAACTTCATAAAGAAATAAATCACAGTAAATGTTTTCATTATAATTTAGGAAGATTAAGAAGTACAAGTAATAAATTTCTTTGGTTGGGAATCACATTTTAATTTTCTGCTTGCCAAGTTGATTTTTAAATTTCTTNCCTGGTGGGCTGCCATCTCTGAGGTCGCACAGAGTTGGACACGACTGAACTGACTTAGCAGCAGTAGCTCCATCATCAATCAGGAATGGGGTGTGTTTGTTTCACCTGAGGTTCACACACTGGTCCTTGGATTTTTCCTTTGCTCTCTTTTTGTGGGCTTTTTCTCTTCTTTTGTCTTTTAGCCATTGCCATTTTGGACTAAATTTTTCCTATTTTAACTACCTAACCAAAGGGAAGCTAATTTTAAATGATAAACAACTTCATAAAGAAATAAATCACAGTAAATGTTTTCATTATAATTTAGGAAGATTAAGAAGTACAAGTAATAAATTTCTTTGGTTGGGAATCACATTTTAATTTTCTGCTTGCCAAGTTGATTTTTAAATTTCTTCTCTATAGGTCTTAATAAACATCGTAATACAATAGTAATAATTTCGGCAATACATATATATCTTAAAATAAATATACTCATCTGACAGAATTTAAGTTTGATAATGCATAAATTACATTGTAAGTCTACTTCTATCCCTCTGGCATATGTGACATAATATTTCTTGCTGCTCATTTCAAAGAAATAATAAATAATGCAATAGTTTAAAAGATACAATAATACGATCAATGTGTGATTCCCCATAAGCCATACAGGTATCTCTGATAAAAAGTAGGTATTTTAATTGGAGAAGTTCTGGGTACAAAATCATATAAAAAAATAAAAAGCAATCTTTATTTTAAGAAACTGAGAGTGCATTTGGCTGGAAATTTCAGGCTTTATGGCTTCTCCAATTGCTCAGCAGTACAGAATACACCTTTTAATGTAGGAGACACAAGAATCATGGGTTTGGTGCCTGAGTCAGGAAGATCCCCTGGAGGAGGAAATGGCAACCCACTCCAGCCTTCTTGCCTGAAAAATCCCATGGACAGAGGAGCTTAGTGGGCTACAGTCCAAAGGGTTACAAAGAGTACAACATAATGGAGGGACTGCGTATGCATGCACTCAACCTTCTATTGATCCAGACACTGACTTCAAATGCTTCTTAGATTATCATTCAAAGATGCTGACCTGAAGATGGTTATATCTGAATGTTCCAGATGAATGCAGGAGGATATTTGCTTCATTCCCAAGATCTACTCTTTTTACTTAATGTCAGGTGTTATCCAAGGGTAGCCAATAAGGTTGTTTGTTGCTAAAAATTCAGTCATTGAATTCCAGAAGTCTAAAAAACAATAGGAGGCTGAACTGGATGGAGTTACTCAGCCTCCGGTAAATGGAAGGAAACTTCCTCTGCCTGATTATCCCTAGAACCTAAAATTTTACTTGGCATGTCATAGATGCTAAAACGGAGAAGGCAATGGCACCCCACTCCAGTACTCTTGCCTGGAAAATCCCATGGATGGAGAAGCCTGGTAGGCTGCAGTCCATGGGGTCACTGAGTTGGACACGACTGAGCAGCTTTCCTTTCAGTTATCACTTTCATTCATTGGAGAAGGAAATGGCAACCTACTCCAGTGTTCATGCCTGGAGAAACCCAGGGATGCGGGAGCCTGGTGGGCTGCCATCTCTGGGGTCACACAGAGTCAGAGACAATCGAAGTGACTTAGCAGCAGCAGCAGCAGATGCTAAAAATTATGCATGAATGAATTAATAGTCTTGGCCTTGAGGTTTGTTCCCAGTGTATCCCTCAGTTCTACACTGTTAATTTTTATTTACTTATAGTTACTATTGACAATTATTGTTTATTATTTTTATTTACTCTTGTTTAAATGTTTGACTTTTATTTGCCTATGCTCATTTCTTACGTAAAACAACTTACAATCTTTCATTTTAATTCAATATTCACATAATTTTATTTCTTCCTTTCTTTTTCCATTTGACTCCCCTTATCTAATTTTGCAAATGTTTGGGGAAACTGAGTCACCTCTTGAAAATGTGATCAGACCTCTCTAATTACTCTAAAGCTACAGTAACAAAGACAGTGTGATACTGACAAAAAAAGCAAACAGACTATTCGAACAGATTATAGAACCCTGAAATAGGTCCACAGAAATATATTTAACTAATCTTTGGTAAAGGAGCAAAGACAGTACAATAAAGCAAAGACAATTGCTTCAGTAAATGGTGCTAAACTTGACATCCACATACAGAAAAAAAAAATCAAGATACAGACTTCATACCTCTTATAAAATTAATTTGAAATGGTTTATATCTAGAAGTTTAGCTCAAAACTGTGAAACTCCTAGAAGATATCATCAGTTCAGTTCAATTCAGTCATTCAATTGTGTCCTGCTCTTTTGCGACACCATGGACTGTAGCACGCCAGGCTTCCCTGGCATATCCTATGATATGAAGACATCATAGAAAAAGCCTAGATCACCTTGGGTATAGTGATGCCTTTTCAGATAAAATATGAAAGACACAATCCATGAAATAATTAATAAGCTGGACTTTATTAAAATTTAAAGATTTTGCTCTGCAAAGACAGTATTAGGAGAATTAGAAGACAGCCACAGATATTGAAAAATACTTGTAATAGGCATTTGTGGAAAAAAAAATAATAGTTACCCAAAATTTATAAGAAAACTCTTAAAACTCACCGATCAGAAAACAAACAGCCTAATGTAAAAAAAGTGGGCCAAAGACCTTAGCAGAGCACTTGACCAAAGAAGATATACAGGTGACAAGATATTGAAAGATGCTCTAAATTGTATGTCAGCAGGGAAATGCAAATTAAGACAAAGAAATACCACTACAGGTTTATTAGAATGACCAAAATCTGGAACATTGACAACACGAAATGCTGGCAAAGACGTGAAATAACAGGAATTCTCATACATTGCTGATGGGAATGAAAAATGATATAGCTCTCCTGGAAAACAGTTTGGCAGTTTCTTATAAAACTAAACACACTCTTAACATACAACCTAGCAATCAAGCTCTCAGATATTTAACCAAAATAGTTGAATACTTATGCTCACAGAAAAACCCACACACAGATGTTTATAGCAGCCTTATTCCTTATTGACAAATTCTAGAAACAAACAAAATGTCCTTCAGTAGTAAATAGGTAAATAAACCATGGTACTTAACAATGGAATTTTATTCAGCGCTAAAAGGAAATATGCTATTAAGCCATGAAATAATATGGAGGAAACATAAATGCTTATTTCTAAGTGAAAGAACTCAATCTGACACGGCTTCTGTATGATTCCTACTACATTATCATTCTGAAAAAGGCAAAACTATGGAGACAAAACACAGATCAACTGTGGAAAGATGTAGAAAAAGGGAGTAAGTGGGTGAAGTAAAAGGGATTTTAAGTGCAGAGACAATTCTCTGTGCAACGTTACAATGATGGATACATGTTATTATTCATTTGTTCAGACCCATGAATATACAATTTCTTGGTGGCTTAGGTGATAAAGAATCTGATGCAATGCAGAAGACCAGGGATCGACCTCTGGGTCAGGAAGATCCCCTGGGGAAGGGAATGGTCACCTACTCCAATATTCTTCCCTGAAGAATTCCAGTGAACAGACTAGCTGGTGAGCTATAGTCCATGGGGTCACAAGGAGTCGGACACAACTGAATGATTCACACATACCCACATACATGAATATACAATACTAAGAGTGAACCAAGGTAAACTATGGACTTTGGGTAATTGCAACGTGTCAGTAAAAGCTCATTCGTGGTATATATATATATATACCACTCTGATGAGTAATGTTAATAATCAGGGAGATTACATGTGTTGGGGAGGCAGGGGGTCAAGGAAAAGTCTCTGAACCTTCAAATTTCATTATAAACCTAAATTTACTATAAAAATAATGTCTTAAAAAATTGTGTCCAGTACCTCAACCAAGACTTGTTTTTTAAACTTTTTTCTCCTCATGTTTATAATTGTTTTTCATTGCTTAAATTATAAGAGTGTTTTCGTCAAAGCCACACTTCTCTAAGGATAACTAAAATTTACTTTGGCATATTTTGAGATGCTGTTTTAAAAATATTATTAAAAGGCAGGAAGTCAATTAATATTTCTGGAGCCATTCAGTTACATGAATTATGTTTAGTGGAATCATATGTCAAAATAAAATTTGTTTTAATAAAAGAAAGAGAAAATTGTCAACTCAGCCTTCAATTTTACACTTAAAGGCAGATCATCCCAAGAATTTAAATTTCAAGATGATATTTCAATGCCCATGAAAAACTGGAAAAACTGGAACTGAACTTGATTTGGAGGGTTACTTGATATAGGATAACACGAGATATTAAAGCAAGGGAAATATTTGTTCTCATAAATATGTTTCTATAATTTCTCTTCAATATAGGTCAAAGCATTATATGTAAATGGAATGTAGTCTTTTAAATTGACATTGCCCTCAAATTTCATTATATTATAATTTTGAATCTTGATTTTTTTCTTATCTAGTTGAGTTAGATTCTGTTAACTCCAATTTCATCTAATCTGTCCCATCCTTGAGCTTTTGATCCACATATGCTCTAATATTTCTTTTTCATATCATATACACTACTTCCTAATATTTAATACAATTTACTTAATTTATATTTATTGTTTACTGTTTGTGTCTTCCTAATAGAATATAGATNTAACTCCAATTTCATCTAATCTGTCCCATCCTTGAGCTTTTGATCCACATATGCTCTAATATTTCTTTTTCATATCATATACACTACTTCCTAATATTTAATACAATTTACTTAATTTATATTTATTGTTTACTGTTTGTGTCTTCCTAATAGAATATAGATTATTTGAAGGCAGTGATTTGTGTATGTGTGTTTGGTAATTAATATAGCTGTAATAATTAGGGACTCTTCTGGCACAAATTAGAAAATATACCTTTAACCAATAAACATTTATTAAAAGACTTTTTAATAGAGTCAAAATAAACAGTGACTTACTAAAACAGTTGTCAAAATAAAACTAATAATCTTTTCCATTTCCATAGAATGAAAAGTTTCAGTGTGACCTTAGGATTAGTAAACATTTGCCACCTGCTCAGCACATGATTTAAGTTATATGTCAAAAAAGACCTAGCTCTTTTATAGTTTTGTTGTCGTTGTTAACATTTCAATGATAGTTGCAATTTAAATCTCATCTAAGTTTGCAACAAAATTCCATCTTCTGGCCACATTCCTAAACCTGTATTATACGTCTGAATAGCATAGAAATTGGTAGTTGTATAATATAAACATGAAATATTGTAAGTTTTCTTATTTGGAACTGACCATTTAAATTATGCAGTCTCTATTTGACCTTATTTACCCATGGAATAAATAGGTAAATGACTTGCTATGTGAAAAACTGATTTCACACAGCAAGTTAGGGACAGATAAAAAAGGAATAAAGCTTAAATATATTTTCCATCTATGTAGAAGCTTTATTTGGTTTTATTATTTTGCTACTTTGAATATGGGTTTCTGTATTCTAGGTAGCAAGTGTGTAGCTTATATAATACGAAAAATTATATTCAATGATTTCACAAGGTCATTTTGAACTTTAAAATTGAAATTCCTTATTCTTACAGATTTTTTTCTGTACATGATATTTATAAACCATTTCTATAAATTATTGAATCAGCTCAATAATAACTCCATATCACTAAACTGATATATCAAATCATTTTTACAGATGTCTCCTTAAAAATCACATTATCTTTTTTTTAAAGAGAATTACAAGACTATTTTGGTCTTATATTTTTAATCCTTTTAAATCTACTGGAGTATGTTAACTCAAGGAACAAATGGTAAGTAAAACAATTTAATGTAATTCTTGAGTCACTTAATCAAATTTGTCCAAATTTAAAAAAAAAAGGGGGTGGGGAGCCAAATTAAAGTAAACATGAAACAAAGATACTTTGTCAAAAAAAGAGATCTGCATATTCTATGTATTTAATTTATTTGGATATAAATAAATAAATAGATGTAAGCAACTTTTCCTGGACTTTTTCAACATTTTGATAGGGAAGGGTTGTAAATGTCTTACTAAGACACATTTATTTTTCTTACACAGTCATAGGCAGATAATGATCAGAGTTGAATGTGAGTTATTAGTTAATGCCCCAGAATTATTTATTCTTTACATGTGAGAGAGAATATGTAATTGAGGAGCAAGAGTCTGGACTTATGATTGTTCCTGAACCATTTCTGGTTGAATATTCATCAGAAGAATAGCATATTCTTTGAAAAATAATAGAGATCAAGACAACAAATAGAAGAACCCTCATTCAGGTAATGAGAAAGAGATCAAGGAGTGGCAGAGAAAGAAATAGGGAGATAGAAGCAGAAAGATGAAAGAAGTGCTTGTACACTCAGATGTTCAGATGACATTAAATGATCCGTCCCAGTATTCATGTGACAGAGTCTTGCCCAGGCTAGTTTATAGTTGACATTAGTCAGTGCATGGGTGCACGCTCAGTCGCTTCAGTTGTGTCTTACTCTTTGTGACCCTGTGGACTGTAGACTTCCAGGCTCCACTGTCCATGGGATCCTCCAGGCCAGGATACTGGGTTGCTATGCCTTCCTTCAAGGGTTCTTCCCACCCATGGTCAAACTCACGTCTCCTGAGGCTTCTTCATTTCAGGCAGTCTACTGTTGAATCACCAGGGAACCCTCATTATTAGGTACTACACAAGAAATAACTTCAGTATAACCTAGCAGACTCATTATTCATTTGCATTACATAGACATTTTGACCAATTGTTTTTATTTGCAAAATAATACATGATTATACCTTCAACACAAATATTTTTTCTTTTTTAAAAAATTATTTTTGAATGCTCAGTGAGGATAAATGGAGTTAAAATTATTTTTTTTAGTGTTCAAGGACTAAAACACAAAAAAGCAGTTAATTTACTCAGAGCTATAGAGTTCATGGAAGGCATGTAACTAAAGCACAGTTTTGTTTTCTAGACTTGTAATTTAATTCTTACTATGAACGTTTCCTATATGGATAACTTTGGTTTACNCAAATCATTTTTACAGATGTCTCCTTAAAAATCACATTATCTTTTTTTTAAAGAGAATTACAAGACTATTTTGGTCTTATATTTTTAATCCTTTTAAATCTACTGGAGTATGTTAACTCAAGGAACAAATGGTAAGTAAAACAATTTAATGTAATTCTTGAGTCACTTAATCAAATTTGTCCAAATTTAAAAAAAAAAGGGGGGGGGCCAAATTAAAGTAAACATGAAACAAAGATACTTTGTCAAAAAAAGAGATCTGCATATTCTATGTATTTAATTTATTTGGATATAAATAAATAAATAGATGTAAGCAACTTTTCCTGGACTTTTTCAACATTTTGATAGGGAAGGGTTGTAAATGTCTTACTAAGACACATTTATTTTTCTTACACAGTCATAGGCAGATAATGATCAGAGTTGAATGTGAGTTATTATTTAATGCCCCAGAATTATTTATTCTTTACATGTGAGAGAGAATATGTAATTGAGGAGCAAGAGTCTGGACTTATGATTGTTCCTGAACCATTTCTGGTTGAATATTCATCAGAAGAATAGCATATTCTTTGAAAAATAATAGAGATCAAGACAACAAATAGAAGAACCCTCATTCAGGTAATGAGAAAGAGATCAAGGAGTGGCAGAGAAAGAAATAGGGAGATAGAAGCAGAAAGATGAAAGAAGTGCTTGTACACTCAGATGTTCAGATGACATTAAATGATCCGTCCCAGTATTCATGTGACAGAGTCTTGCCCAGGCTAGTTTATAGTTGACATTAGTCAGTGCATGGGTGCACGCTCAGTCGCTTCAGTTGTGTCTTACTCTTTGTGACCCTGTGGACTGTAGACTTCCAGGCTCCACTGTCCATGGGATCCTCCAGGCCAGGATACTGGGTTGCTATGCCTTCCTTCAAGGGTTCTTCCCACCCATGGTCAAACTCACGTCTCCTGAGGCTTCTTCATTTCAGGCAGTCTACTGTTGAATCACCAGGGAACCCTCATTATTAGGTACTACACAAGAAATAACTTCAGTATAACCTAGCAGACTCATTATTCATTTGCATTACATAGACATTTTGACCGATTGTTTTTATTTGCAAAATAATACATGATTATACCTTCAACACAAATATTTTTTCTTTTTTAAAAAATTATTTTTGAATGCTCAGTGAGGATAAATGGAGTTAAAATTATTTTTTTTAGTGTTCAAGGACTAAAACACAAAAAAGCAGTTAATTTACTCAGAGCTATAGAGTTCATGGAAGGCATGTAACTAAAGCACAGTTTTGTTTTCTAGACTTGTAATTTACTTCTTACTATGAACGTTTCCTATATGGATAACTTCGGTTTACTAACCTAAAGATAATTTGTAAATAAACTCTGATATTGTCATACTTTGTAAATCTGCCAGTGTTTTCCTCATTGCAATTAAAAAAAAAAAGATGCCATAGTAACTAATTCTTGCCCTATATCCTTTTAAATATTTTATATAATTTTTTTTTCTTTTTGATGCCCTTTACTCATTTTTTCCCATCTTTAACAAGGACCAGTCTGTATCTATAAGCTTTTTTATTTTTTTCTTTAAGTTCCCCCAAGTAGAAGAGAGGGCATTCAGTATTTGTCTTTATCTATCTGACTTATTTAAACTTAACATAATGACCTCATGGTCTATTCATATTCCACACATGGCAAGAATCTCTTTATCCATTCATCCATCAATGAATACTTAGGTTCCATCTCTTGGCTGTTGTAAATGATGCTGCAATGATCATTGGGATGCAGCTATTTCTTTGAGTTAGTGTTTCTTTTTTCTATGAATAAATACCCCAAAGAAAAAATTTTTTGATTACATTTTATAGAAACACACAAAACTATAAAGAACAAAAATGAGAATTTTAGTCTTAATGCCTACCTTATTTCTCTCCATGTGAAGATAGTCTGATATGCTATTCATAATCTGGCATTATTGGAATTTTGTATAGCTTTGAAATGTTTTTGATGCTTTTACAGTAAACTACTTTAATAATTGTTTTTTTTATTTTTTTCTGAGTAACATGACTTCTAGCTGGATTGCTACATATTACTTTTCTGTAAATTATCTACTAGAAAGTGCATAAATTAAATTTTGAGGCCTTTTGAGACTGTCAGATAATTTCCTTTCCTGTGTACTACTTCTGGCTAAATTTAATGGTCTGACAAAATTCAAAGGTGATGTTGAACACTTTGCTAAGAGGAAATTGAAATGTATGGTTCAATTCAAACAAATCTAAATAATGTAATTGCTCAGTCAAGTATTAGAATACTGACTGCCACTCAATATCCTTTTTCTCTCAGAAAAATAGTTCATTTGGAGAAGCAATACAGTCAACTTAGAAGTTAATTTTTTAGAATTTCATGCAATTATGAATTTCCACTAACTTATGTATGTGCTGGATTTCCCTCATGGCTCAGTATGTAAAGAATTCACCTGCAGTGCAGGAGACATAGGAGACACGGTTTGATCCTTAGGTCAGGAGGATCCTCTGGAGAAGGGCCTGGCAATGTATTCCGGTATTCCTGCCTGGAGAACCCCATGGACAAAGGCTCTGGCAGGCTATGGTCCATAGACTTGCCAAGAGTCAGACGTGACTGAAGTGACAAAGCATGCATGCAAGTATGTAAGGGTGTTGTATAGGTCTTCATAAAAACTGATTAATGGAATCCTAAAGTTCTTATAGCCATTTTGAGCTGTGAGTTTATCCTGAGATTATCTAATGACTTCCTATCTCTAGGTATCTGATGACTCTCTTCATTTGCCACATCAGCTAGAGAATGCTTACATTCAGAATTCTTTCTAGTAAGAGGATAGAACTGCATATGTATAAGTCACTGTTAATACTTTGTGTATGGATGCTACTGTTGTTACATTTCTGAGATTGCCAGTCAGGAGAACTGAACCAATCCCCTCCAGTAGTACTTAATACTTGAGATATTTATTTAAAAAAATGTGTACTAAAGAATTAATACTATCACTGAACAAACTGTGTGTCCTATTGCTTACCACTTACAAAAATCAATATTCGCAAATGATAGGGGGGAAAGGGTGTCTTTAATCAAAATGCTGGCAATCTAAGGAGATGGTAGATTCAGTGTGCTCCTGAAATCACCTCCAAAGAGTCTACTTGGCCATGAAAGCTATTAAAGGGATAAAAGAGAAGTAATCCCAGTCAATCACTGAGACAGATCTCTATCCATTACTGTGTGCAGCTTGTGTGCAGGCTTATTGACTCCTTGTGATCTTCCATTAGATGTGATCCTGTTCACACAGTTTGGTCACACAGTATGTTTGAGTTTACTGTTCACACAGTAAACTTCTCTTCAGATTTCTGAGGAGAAAGCTAGGGAAGAGATCTGGTCATCTGTTAACTTATTCTTCATGCATACTTCTTTTATCTATGGGGAAATTTGACTGCTTAGGCATGGCATTGTGTAATTAAAAGATTTGAAAGATGTTCTTGGGCCAGAGGTGAGTAGAGCATGGGGGTGCCTGGTTTAAAAGTTAGTTACAATATAACTTTGCTAAAAGCGGCTTTCAGCAGAGGGAGGTTTCCTATAAAGACCTGCATACACTATCAATATAGACCTTAATTCATTTTTACTGATTACATACTCAAGAAAATTCAGTTAATTGCAGGGACAAGGAAGCCAGCAGAGATTTTTAAGAACTTTGAGCTATAAGTTTTGTACCCTTTGATTCAAAGATTTCCAACTGTATATGCTGTTTAAACAGCATAAAGTGAAAATGAAAGTCACTCAGTTGTGTCCGACTCTTTGCAACCACATGGACTATACAGTCCATGGAATTCTCCAGGCCCGAATACTGGAGTGGGTAACCTTTCCCTTCTCCATGGGATCTTCCCAACCCAAGAATCAAACCCAGGTCTCCTGCATTGCAGGTGGATTATTTACCACCTGAGCCACAGGGAAGTCTTTAAATAGCATAAATCTATTCTTATTACACAACCTGTGAAAAATGAATAAAGACCTAAGATGCTCCTTATTTATATCTGATATAAAACTCACTCAGTTCAGTTCAATTATACAGTCGTGTCTGACTCTTTGCGACCCCATAAATCACAGCACACCAGGCCTCCCTGTCCATCACCAACTCCCGGAGTTCACTCAGATTCACATCCATGGAGTCAGTGATGCCATCCAACCATCTCATCCTCTGTCATCCCCTTCTCCTCCTGCCCCCAATCCCTCCCAGCATCAAACTCTTTTCCAATGAGTCAACTCTTTTCATGAGGTGGTCAAAGTACTGGAGTTTCAGCTTTAGCATCATTCCTTCCAAATAAACCCCAGGGCTGATCTCTTTCAGAATGGATTGGTTGGATCTCTGCATATAAGTTAAATAAGCAGGGTGACAATATACAGCCTTGACGTACTCCTTTTCCTATTTGGAACCAGTCTGTTCCATGTCCA
>SJYW01036864.1:74322-121219 GCA_006410735.1 Raphicerus campestris
TTTTTTCTGGAATTCTCTTGCTTTTTCCATGATTCAGAGGATCTCTGGTTCCTCTGCCTTTTCTAAAACCAGCTTGAACATCAGGGAGTTCACGGTTCACATATTGCTGAAGCCTGGCTTGGAGAATTTTTGAGCATTACTTTACTAGCATGTGAGATGAGTACAGTTGTATGGTAGTTTGAGCATTCTTTGGCATTGCCTTTCTCTGGGATTGGAATGAAATCTGACCTTTTCCAGTCCTGTGGCCACTGCTGAGTTTTCCAAGTTTGCTGGCATATTGAGTGCAGCACTTTCACAGCACTATCTTTCAGGATTTGAAATAGCTCAGCTGGAATTCCATCACCTCCACTAGTTTTGTTTGTAGTGATGCTTTCTAAGGCCCATTTGATTTCACATTTCAGGATGTCTGGCTCTAGATGAGTGATCACACCATCATGATTATACGGGTTGTGAAGATCTTTTTTGTACTGTTCTTCTGTGTATTTTTGCCACCTCTTCATAATATCTTCTACTTCTGTTAGGTCCATACCATTTCTGTCCTTTATCGAGCCCATCTTTGCATGAAATGTTCCCTTGGTATCTCTAATTTTCTTGAAGAGATCTCTAGTCTTTCCCATTCTGTTGTTTTCCTCTATTTCTTTGCATTGATCTCTGAAGAAGGCTTTCTTATCACTTCTTGCTATTCTTTGGAACTCTGCATTCAGATGCTTATATCTTTCCTTTTCTCCTTTGGTTTTCACTTCTCTTCTTTCACAGCTATTTGTAAGGCCTCCCTAAATAGCCATTTTGCTTTTTTGCATTTCTTTTCCATGGGGATGGTCTTGATCCCTGTCTCTTGTACAATGTCATGAACCTCATTCCATAGTTCATCAGGCACTCTATCTATCAGATCTAGGCCCTTAAATCTATTTCTCACTCCCACTGTATAATCATAAAACTAATTGCAGAATATCAATCATCAAAGCTTATTCAAAAATTGTTTATACAAAGCGTATGTTATCTCATTTGAATGAGTAAGACAGCAGAAGGATCATTCATTAACTTCTTTATATGTGAGGTTAGGGTTAAATTTCAAATGGTTACAAATAGAGCTTTTATGTTCAACTTAATTTCCTTGATATGAAAGAGTTATGAATACATTGTATATACCTGGTTAAGTTAATATTTTCTCTCACAGGTTTGTTCATATTTAGAGTCTAGTAATTAATTTGCAATGTACAAAAAAGTAGATTTGAGGAAGAAAGATGATGGGTTTAGCTTTATACATTCTGAATTGAGGTGACTGTAGGACACTGTAGGTCACTAGGAGGTAATTGACTAAACATGTCTAAATCCTTGAGTGAGGAGGACAAAGATAGCCGCAGAGATTTGAGAGTCATTAACATATAGATGAGAATGGATGTGGCTATCCAAGCAGACTGTAAAGTTGAAAGAGAAGTGCGCCAGGAATGGCCTTGTAGAGACTACAGCTGTGGAATGCCCGTAAAGAAATATCAGCATGAAGAGGAGAGAAAAAGGAGAGTTGGGTCACCTAAGGTGAGATGACAGAATCTTTCCAGAAGGGAGTAGGTAGCCCTCACTGTTAAACACTCCGGGAAAGTCTGGTAATATAAGGTTCCTCAAATCTATTGAACCCAAGACAACTAAACCTACTGAGGAAAGTTTTTGAGGAAAGATGAAGGTTGGAGAGGGTCAAAGGTTAAATGCATGACAGGATAGTGAAGACAAGTAGTTGATCCTGTCACTTATAAGTAATGTAAGTTTTCCATCTATATTTCTTATTTTTATATTTAATATTTCTTATTCTNATTAAAATTTATATGTGTATGTGCACACTCAGTCACACAGTTGGGTCTGAATCTTTGCAATTTCATGAACAGTAGCCTGCCAGGCTCCTCTGTCCATGGAATTTTCCAGGCAAGAATACTGGAGTGGGTTGCCATTTCCTACTCTAGGGGAACTTCCCAATCCAGGGTTCAAACCCACACCTACACTGGCAGGCAAATTCTTTACCCCTATATCACCTGGAAGCCCATTAAAATTTATACATATCATTATATCAGGCAATGCTATTTGCCAATCTAGTGCTTATTTGCTCTTCAAATTAGACAAAAGGAAAGGAAGAAGCATCTCTAACCTCCTAACCCATACAGACTAAATTATTTTCATTTTATCCAAATGGAGACCTATTAGAGTCTATCTTACTCTAATATCCTGGCAATATTCACCATTGCCTAGGTCTGCAGACATCTGGTAAGTGTCTGCTAATTGTCATTTTGAACTGCTCTGCTAAATTCTAGGGCATATATTTTTTTTTTATTTCCTAAAAATGTGATATACTTCTTCCTCTTCTTAGTTCTCCTATTTCTAACCTCAATCAGGACCACAAATTCTAACAGCCTTTTTATTCCTCTCTGACTCATGAAATGTCAAAAGTGGGAGATATGACTCATTAAAAGTAAATGCTGAAGATCTTAATAAAGTAATTGTCTATTTTCCCTCAAAAGTTCTGTTTCTTTAGGGTGTATTAGATGTATAGAAGCAGGATGGAGTTCCTTCCTTGAAGATCAATACTATACATATATTTGGTGACTATCTACATGACTCCAACCAACATCAATAGAAATAGAACATGAAGCATTGACTAATTGTAACAATTGGAAAATGGGATAGATTATAATCGATGCCATTGCAAGTATTCTGTCTTCTGCTAAGAGTCTGTCAGATTCCCAGGAGTTGTCACTAATTCTTAGAATGTTCAGATTTTTCTCTCCATTCCGGTAAAGAGGTATTTGATATTATACTTGTTGTTCAGTCGCTAAGTCATGTCCAACTCTTTGTGATCACATGGACTCCAGCATGGTAGGCTTCCCCATCCTTCACTATCTCCCAGAGTTTAGCAAAATTCATGTCCATTGAGTCAGTGATGCTACCTAACCATCATCCTTCTACTGCCCCATTCTCCTTTTGCCTTCAGTCTTTCCCAGTATTGATATCACAGATTGTTATCCAATAAATGAGATGGAAATCTATCACCTGACCACTTAAAGATGCTAACATTTTATGGAATATTTAAAATTTAAGAAATAAATGCCAGGTGTACATCTAAAAAGGGTTTGGAAATTCATGCATCTCAAGCTTTAAAATCCATTTGTGTACCTAGGAGATAATTAACGGCAATAAGATAAATGAGTCCCAGAAAAAATGAGACTATTTTAATCTAATGTAATATAGAAGTCCACTCAAGTCTATCAGAAAGTTTTTCCACCCTGAGACAATACATCCAGGAAATGACCTAAATAAAATTATGAGGAAGAATTATTTCTGAAATTATGCAACAATATATTCTTGTTTTCTTGTAAATAAAAGATAACATAGCATAGTTGATGCTTGTTTAAATTTTGCATACAAATATGTCTAATGCCAACTGGATTCAATTTATCCTGTCTTAATTTGAATTAACTTGACAGATCTTTTGACACATGCTGAACAGCCTAATTGTTGCTTATTTTGGTGCACTGAATCAGTGAACATGGCAATCAGAATTTAAGCAGATGTTCACAGTTTCTGTGATTGCCTGGAGCCCAAGGGTGGAAGAAGGAGAGTCATTTTGCTGATTTACTTTTGTTAGTATCTGTTGAGGCACAGACTGCATTTCAAATACAACTGTTAAAATAAGCAGACTCTGCTAAAGAGTTGTGAAGAACAGATATGAATACTAATTATAACTTCATTTTTTGACACATTTGAACTTGCATACATAGTTATTTTAATCAGAATTTGCCAATGGGAAAGTTGCAAAAGCCCATTTATCTTCCTATAGCCTCATTTTTTTTCACTATCTTAATTTTTAAATATGATTAATTTATTGTAANTTGTGAAGAACAGATATGAATACTAATTATAACTTCATTTTTTGACACATTTGAACTTACATACATAGTTACTTTAATCAGAATTTGCCAATGGGAAAGTTGCAAAAGCCCATTTATCTTCCTATAGCCTCATTTTTTTCACTATCTTATTTTTTTAATATGATTAATTTATTATAGTTACCTTCAAGAATACAGAAAACTACAACATGATAAAGCAAACAGAAGTATGTCTATCACCCTTACTGCCTACTTTGTCATATCTTATATTGTGCTATGTTTACTAGAACTTTTAAAATATGTATATATCTATTTATTTACTTTAGGCTGTGCTGGGTCTTCATTGCTATGCTCAACACAGGCTTTCTCTAGTTGCAGTGAGTAAGGTCTACTCTGTAATTGTGGTGGGGGACCTTCTCACTGCAGTGACTTCTCTTGTTGCAGAGCACAGGTTTTAGGGTGCACTGTCTTTAAGAGTTTCAGTTTGCCAGCTTAATTGCCCCATGGCACGTGGAATCGTCCNGCAGTGAGTAAGGTCTACTCTGTAATTGTGGTGGGGGACCTTCTCACTGCAGTGACTTCTCTTGTTGCAGAGCACAGGCGTTAGGGTGCACTGTCTTCAAGAGTTTCAGTTTGCCAGCTTAGTTGCCCCATGGCATGTGGAATCTTCCTGGAACAGGGATCGAACTCTTCTCTCCTGAACAGGCAGACATATTCTTAACCACTGAACCATAAGGGAAGTCCTAAAAGTTCTTTTTTTTTATTGTTATTTTTTTAAAACTGGAGCATTACAGATTACTTTGATTCTTCTTCCAAATAAATGGGAGTAATCACAATCTGATCAATTCCATACATCCTTCACATTTTTGTTATGAAGTTTGTATGTTATCAATTTGAAGTAAAAATTTCCTTCATATGTTTTTAAAAAACACAAAATAACTACAATTATATAAATAGTATAAAAGAAATCTAGAGTTGAATAGCTCAGAGTTTGTAAAGTGACTTCTTAAAATTGCCATCGACTTACATCAGTTCAGTTCACTTGCTTGGTCGTGCCCTACTCTTTGCGACCCCATGGACCACAGCATGCCAGGCCCCCCATGGTGATGTCCATCACCAACTCCCGGAGTTTACTCACACTCACATCCATTGAGTTGGTGATGCCATCCAACCATCTTATCGTTCCCTTCTCCTCCAGCCTTCAATCTTTCCCAGCATCAGGTCTTTTCCAATGAGTCAGTTCTTTGCATCAGGTGGCCAAAGTATTGGAGTTTCAGCTTCAGCATCAGTCCTTCCAATGAATATTCAGGACTGATCTCCTTTAGGATGGACTGGTTGGATATCCTTGCAATCCAAGGGACTCAAGAGTCTTCTCCAACACCACAGTTCTAAAACATCAATTCTTCAGCACTCAGCTTTCTTTATAGTCCAACTCTCACATCCATACATGACTACTTGGAAAATCATAGCCTTGACTCGATGGATCTTTGTTGGCAAAGTAATGTCTCTGCTTTTTAATATGCTGTGTAGATTGGTCATAGCTTTTCTTTCAAGGAGTAAGCGTCTTTTAATTTCATGGCTGCCATCACCATTGCAGTGATTTTGGAGCTCCTCCAAAAAGAAAATCTACTTACATAATTCTTGTTTATTCATGTTTTCAATTCTATAGGTTTTTTTTTCAACAACTTACTCATTTTTCCATTGCTTTATGAAGAATTGTTTTAAAAACATTCCTTATGCACTTTGGATACTAATTGTTTGTTATAGCAGATATCCTCTGACAGGCTATGATTAGTTTCATGCCTGCTGTTAAATTATCTTTCTGTATAGATAATTTAAAATTTTGTCATTGTAAATTTCATTAGCTTTTCTCTTTGTGGGTTATGCTTTTTAACTTTTTCCACATCAGAGGCCTTACATCTAGTCCTGTACATTTTCTTCTAAATGTTTCAGTTTGTTTTTACTCATTAGTTTTTCATACACTGAGAGCTGAAGATGCCTTTCTAATTTTTCTTTGCTTAGAAATTATAAATGTTCCTATCACCATTTGGTGACTGTTTCTCTGTTGTTATTTTGCCTTTTTTTTCCAAGCTTCCTCCCCTAAATTTCCTCTTAGATATATATGAGATCTTATTATTTTCTTTTTTATTTCTCATCATTTTACTTCTCTAGTCTTTAGTCAGTGTAATATCATCTATCTATTTCCTGATTCATCAATTCTTTTTTTTTCATCTGTATCTTTGTGTAAATATATGTAACTCTTTAACTGTATTAAGCTATACATTGAATTCTACTGAACGTGTGTGTTTCTAAAAGTTTTATACATTTTTTTCTCAAATTGTTTCATTGTTTTTGTTATATCTTATGCTTTCTTTTTCTTTATTGCTTTTTACTTTATTTTACTTTTTAAAAACAGTCCCTACACCTTTAGTTCTGTGACACTAATTCTGCTGTTTACTTTTACTTCTGTGTCATTCACATTGATTTCTTTCAGGAAATTTTTCTGACTTTGAACTGACAAGTAATTGCAGCAGGTCTTGTTTGTGAGAATCCTGTATGTCAAATTGAGAATGAATCCTTCATACTAACTACTGTATTCGTTTAAGCCTTTGCTTCTGCCAGAATAGGGAAAATTGTGGAAAAACTTGGTGTTAAGAAATTTGTAGTAGGGAAGGTCCATTGTTAACAAGGCTCATAAGACTTCATTTTATTTTTAAGTCCAACCAGAGCCCAAGCCAAGACAGAAAACTTTCTTGTGGTGTTTCTGTCAGTGATAATTTTTCTTCTTCTTCTTTTTTAATATAAATTTATTTATTTTAATTGAAGGCTAATTACTTTACAATATTGTATTGGTTTTGCCATACATTGACATGAATCCACCATGGGTGTACATGTGTTCCCCATCCTGAACCCTCCTCCCACCTCCCTCTGCTTTTCATAGAAACCTCCAGTATTCTTGCCTGGAAACTTTCATGGACAGAGAGCAAAAACCTAACTCTCTTCAACTCTGTGAATGCTGAGAGAAGTGAAGACACAGAAGGAAAGTTTGAAACCAATAGAGGATAATTTATAAAATTTAAGGAAGTAAGCCATCTCTTAATGTGAAAGTGTGAGGTGAAACAGCTGTGGAAGCTGCAGCAAGTTCCTTGTCCAGGGAATCTTCCCTACCCAGGAATTTAACCCAGATCTCTCACATTGCAGGCAGATTCTTTGCTATGTGAGCCACTAGGGAAACCCAAGTTATTCAGAAGATCTAGCTAAGATCATTAATGAAGGTGGCTAGACTAAACAACAGATTTTCAATGTAGGCAAAAAAAAAACTTTATATTGAAATAAGGTGACAAAATCACATAATGCTATTTATTATACTCTTTATTCTAAGCCTTGTTATCTATAAGGACAAATTTTCCTATCTTATTCTACTGATTAGATTCTTGCTATTCTTAAATTGCTGAATAAATTTAGATAGATATTGCTATTTCCACATGCAAAATAAATTGTGATTCTAAGTAAAAGTTTGCTATAGATTAGTTTATTGAGAGTTGAGAAACCTGAAAACATTGAATAGTTCTTTAAAATTCATAGCATGATGCATCAAGTGACTATAGTAGATCTTAGCTGCATCTAGAGGGTACCCTTGTATACCCTGTAATTATAAATTACACTAAACATACAAAATAAGTATATGAAAAACTTATTATGCACCTAAGTATGAAAATGCTATTTAATTCATTTTTTTAACTAAGAAATTTATTTTCTTAAAGTTCAGGGAAATAGAACTATCAAATGATACACTTGCAACTAGTGGGATTTCTACTGTGATTGCTTAATATTTAGAAAAGAAAGGTATAAAGTAGCTTTTCACTGTGGTTTTTTTTCTGTATCCTCTCACATTCTGGATGTCACCAAAAGCCTTTGATTATATTTAGACTATTTTTATGGCATTGCAAATATCGGCTGTATAATTATCACTTCAGAAACTTATGTTGCACTCCTTTAAGGTAGGGACCAAGTTTTGTTCATAATTAGACCATTATGAAAATATCTTGTTAAGTGCTGACAGAAATTAAGTACTAAATAAGAGTATTGTACATATGGGGAATTAAAAAAACAAGAGGAAATAGTAAATCACTAGAAGCTTTTCTAGGCAGAAAAATGAATCAAGGACATTGGAGACAGAGAAATTTGTTTGCAAAGGCAAGTAGATTTTATTAATTTATTCAGCAAATATTTATTGAGCCTATTACGCATGCTAAGCTGTTGGGATGCAATCTGATGCAAAAACATATGTAGTTCCAACTTGCATAGAGTTTGCAATTTATGAAAAGGTATTCAGCCAATAAATTCCTTGAAAAATGTGTTTCAAAAAGCTGAAATAAGTGTGTAAAGCAAAATAAGTGTATACAAAAGAGAATTAATGCCTTCTTCTAAGTTAATTAACCATGTTTTACAGTCCTAATTTGTCTCTACAATGGCATTATTTATAACTTATGAGAAATGAGTGGTCATTCCTAGGGCATAAACACTTAGGTATAATAATACATTATATGTAATGTTACATTAATGTTGTCTGCTTACATATAATATTATATCACCTAATGTGTAACATAAGATGCTTCCAATATAAAATAACTGCTTTCTCCCCTAATCTTTGGTACTATTTATGTCCTAGATTTTACTTTAACATATCCTTTAAACATATAATTTATCACTATTTTTGTTTTAGACAGAGCCATCTGTTAGAGGCATTAAAAGTAAGGAAAAAATGAATTTTATGCTTTTCTTCATTTATTTTGTATCCAGGTTTCATCCTTTGTTTAAGTATGTCCAAGTTTCTGTCTGGTTTCATATTCTTTCTGCCTAAAGAATTTTTCTTAATATCTCTTGTGTTGCAAGTCTACTTAGACATAAATTATCTTTGTGTTTGTGTGTGTAAGAGAGACAGAGAGAGAGTAAGTCATTATTTCTCCTTTGCTTTGGAAGATATTTTAGAGCATAGGATTCTATATAGGTTTTTTTTTTTTTTTCAGGACTTTAAATACGATAATTTGTTGTGTTCTGTATTGTATGATTTCAGATAAGAACTGCACTGTAATGCTTCTCTTTATTATTTTCATGTAATGTGTCTTTTTTTCCTGAGTATTTTCAAGTTTTTTCAAATTCATTTATTTTCAGGGGTGACAACAGCTAGAGTAGGGCATTGTGTGTGTGTGTTTGGTATCTATCTCTAATTTTAGAATACTTATGGCTGTTATGTCTTTATATATTTCTCCTCCCCTTTTGTCCTATTTCTCGAATTTCAAGTATACATTTATTAGACCAGCTAATATGTCCAATACAGTTTAGATCTATTTTCTCATACTTTTTGGTTTTTGAACTATCTTTAAGGTCATTGAATTGTTTTTTCTTTTTCTTTTTTGGCTGTGTTGATCATGTGGAGCATGTTAAAGTGATTGAATTGGGCATAAGTTTGTTGAAGGTATTCCTTATCACTGTTACTGCTCTTTTAATTTGCTTGTTTCTAGGTTTTTCATTTTTTTCTGTTTTATATACTTCATTTCTATGCAAAAAGTAACCATTTTATCTTGCATGACATTTACTTTTCAATTAGAGATTTTATTATATTAATCACACTGATTTTAACATTGTACTCAGAGATTTCTCACATCCATGTCAGCTCTATTGATTGCTTTTGCCTCTTGAAGTTCAGTGTTTATTTCTTGCATTTTTTAAAATAAAACTTTTAACGTTTTGTTGAAGAAACTAATCACAAATGAGACAGTAGTTACTGACCTAAATAACTTTTTTGAAGGGAAGTGTTAGTTGCTCAGTCATGTCCGACCCTTAGCGAGCCCATGGACCACAGCCCACTAAGTTCCTCTTTCCATGGGATTTTCCAGGTAAGGATACTGGAGTAGGTTGCATTTCCTTCTCCAGGGGATCTTCCTGACCCAGGGATCAAACCCCAGGTCTGCTACACTGGAGGCAGATTCTTTACCAACTGAGCTATGAGGGAAATTTTGGGAGGATGCGGTATAAATTAGCAAACTTTTTCTTCTCTAGACCTTAACTTTGTGGATTTGAAGCTATCCAAACAGGAATGACCCTTGGTTTGGACTGTTTGCTTGCTACTGTTAGCTTCAGTGTACTTGGTCACCTAATTTTTTTGGTATTAATTTGTGTTTAGTTTGGAGGCTATTATTTTATATGGTATTATGATTTCTGCTTCATTCTCAGCTTTAAGGCTCCCCTTTACAATACTCCTGAAAGAGCATTCCTCTCCAGTCTTGTTCTATTCTGCTATTACACCAGAGTTGTTCACCTGCCACTCATCATATTTTGGTCTAGTGGTAAAGTATAATTACTCCTATTCCAGCTGTAGACCTGGACAGGCATGTTATTTTGACCCTGCATCTGTTCTGATCCTGAAGACCTTCAGCAGCCTTACTAATGCCCTGAAGTGTTTATTGCTTTCCTACCACAGTAAGTTCTGTAGGGCAAGTAGGGAGCAAATATCACTTAGATGTTTCCATTCAGGGCTTCCCTGGTAGTTCAGTGGTAAGGAATCCACCTGTAATGCAAGAGTCACAAGAGATGCAGGTTCCATCTCTGGGTTGGGAAGATCCCCTAGAGGAGAGATCCCCTGGTGGAATGGTAACCCACTCCATTGTTCTTGCCTGGAAAATCCCATGGACAGAGGAGCTGGCAGGCTATGGTCCATAGGGTCACAAATAGTCAGACAGGACTGAAGCGACTTNCCCCTAGAGGAGAGATCCCCTGGTGGAATGGTAACCCACTCCATTGTTCTTGCCTGGAAAATCCCATGGACAGAGGAGCTGGCAGGCTATGGTCCATAGGGTCACAAAGAGTCAGACAGGACTGAAGCGACTTAGCACACATGCTCCTGTGCTGGGGCTTCCCAGGTAGCTCAGTGGTCAAGAATCTTCCTACAATGCAGGAGACTTGCAAAGAGATATGGTTTCAGTCCTTGGCCGATGAAGATCCCCTGGAGTAGGAAATGGCAACTCACTCTAATATTATTTCCTGGAGAATCCCATGGACAGAGGAGCCTGGTGGGCTACAGTCCATAGGGTCACAAAAAGTTGGACATGACTGAACAACCAAACAACAACTACATGCTCTTCTTGCAGCCACTGCCATTTATTCCTGCAACTCTGCACTGTAAAGGAGATTCCCTTGAACTTTCACTGATATTTTTAGTGACTGTCCTCTGAGATTCATGCTGAAAAACCTACAAGTAGGTGTAAACTCCTGTATACAGGCAGCACCAAGTCTCAAAACCTTCGCGTCAGCATATAACAGCTGCCAATTTGTTGACAACTCTAGCCTCATTCTTCTTGTCAGTGTCTATCATCCTGGGTGAAGAAGTGCTCATGTCCCTCCCTTTTTTTTTTTTTTTTTTTTTTCTCTTTCCTCCATGCTTTATTCTATTTCTAGGTTTTGGGTCAGTAGATTCGGTCATGAGCTCAATTCTTTGGTTAAAAAAGTCATGAACATGTAGTTTGCTGCTTTTTTGCTTTTGAAGGGAAGAGTGGGGTATTTAAAAACCATAATTTTTAAACTGATGTTTGGACAGTGAACCAGAGTTACCATGTGAAAAGGAGTTTACCAGAAGAGAACTTCAGGTCAAAGAAATATCATGGAGGTGTTATAAGGAAACAAGATATTTTCAAACAAAGGAAACAGGAGCAATGGAAGCAGTGCTGCTAAGCATGGATAATGAACATAAAGATGAAACTAGGAGAAACTGGAGAGATAGGGCATATCACATCATGCCTAGACCTTGTTTAGTTCTTATTCTATGAGTGATGAGAATTCCTTGATGTAATGCAAGCAATTTTCATAATTGTTTTGAAATATTTACCTTGGATACACTTTCAAAACAATTTAAAATCATGTGGGTAGATCTATTGAAAATGACTGCAGAAATCCAAGTAGAATAAGATGGATATTTGAACTAGGGATATAGGAGTAGATATGGAAAGAAACAGGCAGATTCCTTTTTTGAAGACTCTGACACAGGTAGAGAGAAAGGTGAGACATCCTGGGTAGCAGCTGCACAGGTTAGTAAACGTATTTTAGGAAATTAAGCTGGAAATGAATTAGAATGAGATTAAGAAAGACCATGGAGCCCATTCTAAGAAGCCTGTATTGATTTCTTCTATGTAGTGAAATCATAGTATGTTGTATACTGAGCTGTGATTAATCATATTATATTTGAGGAAAGGAAGTTTAAATCACTAAATCACAATCTATGTGAATCAGATATTGTTGCATTCTGAGCAGCAAATTCAACATTCTTAAGCTTATATCAGTAAAAATGTGTATTAATATTGTAAAACCAGGTAAGAACTGCCTTTGCAAATAAATTAATGAACTATTAAGACATAGAAAACTTAGCTTTATCACCACCCTTGTTTGAACAAAATCCGTCAGTAAAATATGTTAATTGGAATCATCATCTCTATAAAACCTGATTGGAAGGTGATTAAGACGAAACAGTTGATAGATGAAAAGTGGTTATATTTTAAAATATGTCATTTCCCTTATGGTTCAAATAAAGCATATATGAAAAATACATTATATTTTATACCATAGCAAATTTATAAATTCTGGTTTACAAGTGAGCATTCATTACAGGTTAATATTCTAGTTTTCAAATGTTAATTTCTTAACAGATTGAACAATCTAGCTATTTTTAAATTCAGGTTATAAATGAGCATATATTGAACACTGAACAAGCACTAGTTATTGTGGATGCAGGGATTAAAAAAAAAAAAAAAAACCTAGATGGCATATATTGTGTCCAAAAGAGGAACAAACCTTTTGCAGTGCAGCATGGTTTCAAGCTGAAGAGTGCAAAGGGCAGAAGTGCCTACGTGAGGCAGGATGGAGACTGTATAATAAAGTAAGTAAGCAAGATTTCTTGAAATGATTTATAATGCTTTTATTTCTGAATAATATATTATTGTTTTAGTCTCTGATTCATGTCTGACTTTTCTGACCCCGTGGACTGTAGCCCACCTAGCCTCTCTGTCCATGGGATTCTCCAGACAAGAATACTGGAATGGGTTGCCATTTTTTCCTCCAGGGGAGCCACCTGAGAAGTCCCAAAATAATATATTAGGAGACCGAAAATAGCTTTAAAGAGCCTCTTGATAAAGGTGAAAGAGGAATGTAAAAAACCAGCTTAAAGCTTAACATTCAAAGAACTGAGATCATGGCATCCGGTCCTATCACTTCATGGAAAACAGATGGGGAAACAATGGAAACAGTGAAAGCTTTTATTTTCTTGGGCTCTGAAATCACTGCAGATGGTGACCGCAGCCATGAAATTAAAAGATGCTTGCTCCTTAGAAGAAATGCTATGACAAACTTAGACAGTGCATTTAAAAGCGGAGACATTACTTTGCCAACAAAGATCTGTATAGTCAAAGCTGTGGTTTTTGGAATAGTCATGTATGGATGCGAGAGCTGGACTGTAAAGAAAGCTTAACGCTGAGAAACTGATGCTTTTGAACTGTAGTATTGGAGAAGACTCTTGAGGGTCCCTTGGACTGCAAGGAAACTCAACCAGTGAATCCTAAATGAAATCAGTCCTGAATATTCATTGGAAGGACTGATGCTGAAGCTGAAACTCCAACACTTTGGCCACCCAATGTGAAGAGCCATCTTATTAGAAAAGACCCTGATTCTGGGAAAGATTGAAGGCAAGAGGACAAGGGGATGACAGAGGATAAGATGGTTGGATGGCATCACTGACTCAATGGACATGAGTTTGAGCAAACTCCAGGAAATAGTGAAGGACAGGGAAGCCTGGCATGCTTCAGTCCATGGAGTTGCAAAGAGTCGGACATGAGTGAATGACTGAAAAATGAACAAAAAATTGCTCAGCAAATGTCAACTGTATACAAGAATACACACCTTTCTCTTTTCATACTTTATATTCTCATTTGGATTTTTTGGTTTGGGCCACTTCTGCCTTCAGGCTTGTCATTGGAATTTCATCAATATCAGCCTACAACTTACTGACAGGAAGAAATCTCCCCTAATATGCCTTACTTGAAGATGTGAATGACTGGATGGAGCACCCAAAAGGACTGCTTCATGGACCCTAGCAACCATACCATTGCTTCTGGTCCCATCTGGTTGTTGTCTTCTCTCAGCCTGCTGAAGCCTTGCTCTTCAGATTTAGAAACACCTCTTGCTTCTGACTCATATTTTGCTGACTTACCATGGTTACTCTTGCTGTTTTCAAATACTTACCTGCACTATCCTGCATCTATCCTTTCCTATTGCTTTCTATGATGCAGTATTCAATCTATTGTGTTTGCAGACTCAAGTGGAAGAATTTTCCTTCTCTAATTATATCATCTCAGTAGGGATAAAGGTAATTTTTTTACTATTTTTAAGCCGTGAATTAATGATAAATCTGAGTAATCACATTCAGTTCAGTTCAGCTGCTCAGTCATGTCCAACTCTTTGCAATCCCATGTACTGAAACATGCCAGGCTTCTCTGTCCACCAACTCCCAGAGCACACTCAAACTCATGTCCATTGTGTCGGTGATGTCATCCAACCATCTTATCCTCTGTCATCCCCTTCTCCTCCTGCCTTCAATCTTTCTCAGTTTCAGGACCTTTTCCAAAGAGTCAGTTCTTTGCATCAGGTGGCCAAAGTATAGGAGTTTCAGCTTCAGCATCAGTCCTTCACTGGTTGGATCTCCTTGCAGTCCAAGGGACCCTCAAGAGTTTTCTCCAATACTACAGTTCAAAAGCATCAATTCTTCTGCACTCAGTTTTCTTTATAGTCCAACTCTCACAACCGTACATGACTATTAGGAAAACCATAGCTTTGACTAGATGGACATTTTTTGGCAGAGTAATGTGTTGCTTTTTAATATGATGTCTAGACTGGTTATAGCTTTTCTTCCAAAGAGCAAGACACAGCTGTAGTCACTATCTGCAGCAATTTTGGAGCCCCCCCCCCAAATAAAGTCTCTCACTATTTCCATTGTTTCCCCATCTATTTGCCATGAAGCAATGGGATTGAATGCCATGATCTTAGTTTTCTGAATGTTGAGTTTTAAGCCACCTTTTTCACTCTCCTCTTTCACTTTCAGCAAGAGGCTCTTTCGTTCTCACTTTCTATAATCACATTTTTTAGTGATGTCACTCAGTCGTGTCCTTTACGACATGACTCTTTGCGACCCCATGGACTATAGCCTACCATGCTCCTCTGTCCATGGGATTTTCCAGGCAAAAGTACTGGAGTGGGTTGCCATTTCCTTCTCCAGAGGATCTTCCCAACCCAGGAACTGAACCCAGGTCTTCCACATTGTAGGCAGATGCTTTACTGTCTGAGCTACTATTCTGCTTTCATATGAACAACTACAAACCACAATTTGGTCAATAATTTTAATATTCCGGTGGTTATATACTGTAAAACAAAGAGTATTTTTGAACTTTTTTCAAGATTTTGAAATCTACAATTCTCTTTTCCTCTTTTTGAAAACCATCCCATCTGTACTTCAACTGATGGTAGGGTTTTCAGATAAGAAGAGAACCTAATCACTTAAAAGTGAAAGAAAAAGCTCTACCTTTTCTACCATTTCAATTGTTCTTCCCTACTAACTGGAGAATCCAGGGTCACAAAGTGCCCTAATACTTTGTAAACTTTTAAATTTTATTTAAAATTCTCCTCTGCCTTTTTCTATTTCGACTGAACTCATTTAATTCATTTGTATTTTCCATATTACATTCTTTGTTTACCTTAACTAGAACCATTGTTTACTGCTTTGTTACTAGCATTTTTATTAACTGTAATATTTCTGTGTATATTATATATATATATAATTTCAACTTTTTAGACACTAATTACTCCTAATCTATCAACGTGTCAGAAAGCAGAAAATAATGCTCAGAACCATCAAAAATGTCATATATTATGATTTTAAGTTCACTCAGAAAGTTTATATAAAACAACCTCTATGCAATGTACACTACACATGGTCCTGCTTCTTAGAGAACAAATCTGCATAAAAGCTTTATCAATTTTAGCATCTATATGTTACAATTCTGCAAAACTTAACTTTTAGGTATTTCTGCATATTTTTAGCAGGTCTTAGATATAGCTTTCTAAATTAGATTTCTGGTCCCAATTCTAAAGTATAAGAAGAAAGGGACAGAGGGAGATTCGCCACACCTCCAACAAGCAATGATTTGACACCACTGGATATCTTATGAAAATGAAGTGAAGTTGCTCAGTTGTGTATGACTCTTTGCAACCCCATGNTTGACTGTATAGAGCTTCTCCATGTTTGGCTGCAAAGAATATAATCAGTCTGATCTCGGTGTTGACTATCTGGTGATGTCCATGTTTAGAGTCTTCTCTTGTGTTGTTGGAAGATGGTGTTTGCTATGACCAGTGCATTTTCTTGGCAAAACTCTATTAGTCGTTGCCCTGCCCTTCCACATTCCAAGGCCAAATTTGCCTGTTACTCCAGGTGTTTCTTGACTTTTTACTTTAGCATTCCAGTCCCCTATGATGAAAAGGATATCTTTTTTGGGTGTTAGTTCTAAAAGCTCTTGTAGGTCTTCATAAAACCGTTCAACTTCAGCTTCTTCAGCATCNAGTTCTAAAAGCTCTTGTAGGTCTTCATAAAACCGTTCAACTTCAGCTTCTTCAGCATCACTGATTGGAGCATAGACTTGGATAACTGTGATATTGAATGGTTTGCCTTGGAGATGAAGAGAGATCATTCTGTCATTTTTGAGATTGCATCCAAGCACTCCATTTCGGGCTCTTTTGCTGACCATGATGGCTACTCCATTTCTTCTGAGGGATTCATGCACGCAGTAGTAGATATAAATGTCATCTGAGTTAAATTCACCCATTCCAGTCCATTTTAGTTCACTGATTCCTAGAATGTCAATGTTCACTGTTGCCATCTCTTGTTTGAATACTTCCAATTTGCCTTGATTCATGGACCCGACATTCCAGGTTCCAATGCAATATTGCTCTTTACAGCATCGGACCTTACTTCTATCGCCAGTCACATCCACAGCTGGGTATTGTTTTTGCTTTGGCTCCATCCTTTCGTTCTTTCTGGAGTTATTTCTCCACTGATCTCCAGTAGCATATTGAGCACCTACTGACCTTGGGAGTTCCTCTTTCAGTATCCTATCATTTTGCCTTTTCATACTGTTCATGGGGTTCTCAAGGCAAGAATACTGAAGTGGTTTGCCATTCTCTTCAGACCTCTCCACCATGACCTGCTCATTTTGGGTTGCCCGTGGGCATGGCTTAGTTTCATTGCATTAGACAAGGCTGTGGTCCTATTGTGATTAGATTGACTAGTTTTCTGTGAGTATAGTTTCAGTGTCTGCCCACTGATGCCCTCTTGCAACTCCTACCGTCTTACTTAGGTTTCTCTTACCTTGGGCATGTGGTATCTCTTCACGGCTGCTCCAGCAAAGTTTAGCCGCTGCTCCTTACCTTGGACAATGGTATCTCCTCACCACTACCCTTCCTGACATTCAAGGTAGGATAGCTCCTAGCCCCTCCTGTGCCCACGCAGGACAGCCCCTCAGGCGTGTAGCTACATAATAGGTCTTACAAATATGCAGATCAAATCTCCCACTTTATTCTTTCTTTTTGAAAATTGTTTTAACTATTCTAGTTGCCTGAATTTTCAATATAAGTTTTAGAATTATCTTGTATATAACTGTAACATGTCTTGCTTGCATTATGATAGGAATTGAATTAAACCTATATACATCAATGTAAAGAAGTTTGTCAATATTGCTATATTGATGCTTTAATCCATAAACATGGATTGGTTCTCTTTTGATTTCTTTCATCAGTGTTGTGTAGTTTGGGCTTACAAAGCTTATACATATTTTGTTAGAATTATATGTGTAAGTATTGCATTTTTAAAGCAGTGTTAAGTGGTATTATATTTTTAATTCCAGTGTACATGTGTTTATTTCTAGTATACAGGAATAAAATTGATTTCTGTATATTTTGTGTCCTTCAACTTCACTGAACTCATTTATTTGTTCTACTTTTAGAACATATTTTAGATTCTTTTGGAATCTCTATGCAGAAAATCACCTTATGTCAAGAGAGACAGTTGTATCTCTTCTTTTCTAATCTGTGTCTCCCTTTATCCATGTGTATTCTCTTCTTATAGTATGCTAGTCATATTGGATTAAAGTCCACCTTAATCCAGTATGAGCTCATCTTAACTTGATTACATGTATAAAGACACTATCACTGAATAATGGTGTATTCTGAGGTTCTTCACTGAAATGGATATTATGGGATAATATTCAACCCAGTGCACCTGGGTTTTCTTTTAACCTCATGTATACCAGACTTGAAGCTGAAGTTGGAATTCATCAAACATAGGTTTAACTCCCCCACCCAAACAAATCCTGCTTACCTTAACCAAAAAAAAAAATCATGAAAGTATAAGTGCAGTAAATTAGAAAACTTTGAGATAATAACTGCTTTTCTCCAACTCAAATCTTGTGACTGTGTCCACTGATACCAGAAAAATCCAAGAAAGGAACACAAACTATTACCCTTATTAGGTTGTAACACAGCTCTCCAGTATTCCTCCTGGTGTGGTGTCAGAGAAGGCCAAGAAGCTGGAACTTTTGTCTCTATTGTTTGGTAATTAGCCCTTCCCTTCACCAATACCCTGCTTCCTCTGTGTTGCTAATGGAAACCCACAGGAAGCCTGAATTTCCATTTCCAATTGACAATAAGGAATCATCCATCTCTTTCATTGGGGTGTTATCAAAGGTGGTCTAGTTGAAAATGAAGAGTTTCACCATTGTCCACCAGTAATAACAAGTTGTGGCTTCCCTGGTAGCTCAAACAATAAAGAATCTGCTTTCAGTGCAGGAGACTCAGTTTCAGTCCCTGGGTTGGGACGATCCCCTGGAGAAGGAAATTGCAACCCACTCTAGTTTCTTACCTAGAGAATTCCATGGACAGAGGAGCTTGGCATGCTACAGTCCATGGGGTCACAAAGAGTCGGACAGGGCTGAGCAATTAAGGCTTCACTTTCATTAGTAATGAGACCACTGCTTTGTGGTATCAGTAGAGATTCAAGGGAGGGGATGCTGTGCTAGTGTTTAGTCACNTTTCAGTGCAGGAGACTCAGGTTCAGTCCCTGGGTTGGGACGATCCCCTGGAGAAGGAAATTGCAACCCACTCTAGTTTCTTACCTAGAGAAGTCCATGGACAGAGGAGCTTGGCATGCTACAGTCCATGGGGTCACAAAGAGTCGGACAGGGCTAGCAAATAAGGCTTTACTTTCATTAGTAATGAGACCACTGCTTTGTGGTATCAGTAGAGATTCAAGGGAGGGGATGCTGTGCTAGTGTTTAGTCACTTCAGTCATGTCTGACTGCGACCCCATGGACTGTAGCCCACCAGGCTCCTCTATCCTTGAGATTCTCCAGGCAAGAATACTGGAGTGGGTTTCCATGCCTTCCTCCAGGGGATCTTCCTGACCCAGGGATCAAACCTGTGTCTTCTGTGTCTCCTGTTTTGCAGGCAGCTTCTTTCCTGCTGAGTCACCAGAGAAGCACCAGGAGATCCTGATAACCTGTAATAAGATGTCCCCCTCAGATAACCTGCTGTCTTCTTTTGACCTTTCAGAATCCCCTTATGTTTGTTTTATATAAAATGTACAAGGTTTTTCATTTGTGCTTAGTGAGAGGAGTAGAAGAAAGTGAATCTACTTCATCTTACCAGCAGCACAAATCACTCCACACTCTAAGAGGCATTTTAGATAATTTTGCTGTTTAATTTACTCAGTAAATTTTAATGAAATACATAGGAAAAAAGTAAAATAAAATAAAAATATAGGCAGATTCTATGCATAGATGGTCATACAGAGCACAGTTCCGATCTAGGTGCATAGTACTTAGTTCAGTTCAGTCACTCAGTCATCTCTGACTTTTGTGACCCCATTAACAGCAGCACAACAGGCTTCCCTGTCCATCACCAACTCTCAGAGCTTGCTCAAACTCATATCCATTGAGTCAGTGATACTATCCAACCATCTCATCTTCTGTCAACCCCTTCTCCTCCTGCCTTCAATCTTTCCCAGCATCATGGGCTTTTTCAATGAGTCAGTTCTTTGCATCAGGTGGCCAAAGTATTGGAGTTTCAGCTTCAGCATCAGTCCTTCCAATGAATATCCAGGGTTGATTTCCTTTAGAATTGACTGGTTGGATCACTTTGCAGTCCAAGGATCTCTCAAGAGTCTTCTCCACCACCACAGTTCAAAAGCATGAATTCTTCAGCTCTCAGCTTTCTTCATTGTCCAACTCTCACATCCATATGTGACTACTGGAAAAACCATAGCTTTGATTAAATGGACCTTTGTCAGCAAAGTAATGTCTCTGCTGCTCAGTGCCAGCAATGGAGCTTGCTTTCTTAGATTATAGGGAAGTTCAGTTTATAAACCATGCTGTGATCTGTGCTCTCTTTTTCTCAAGATGTTCAGGATGGAGAGATTAATCTAAGCAATTGTATCTACATTGATCCAGATTCTTGCAGGAACCCATAGAGTGTCTATCTGCTTTCTTTCAGTCTTGAGTTCCAAATTTCTGAGGTTACTTTATAAACAGCAGTGATTTTAAAAAAAAAAGGTATGCTGACTTTGTCTGAATCTGAAGGAGGAACAACCTTTTGAGATACAAACATGCAGGTTACTCCTTATACACTGAGTCATATTTTCCCATCATGGTATTATTTTTGTCTCTAGAATAAAATCTTTCTCAATTTTTCTTAAGCATTTACTGTAGATCTAACTAAACCAGGAATAGTTTAGTCTCAACTTACCAGTCACTTCATTTGCAAGGTATATATTTTGTGATGGTTAATATGGTGTGTCATCTAACCATCACAAAACCAGATTCCAGGTGCCCAAATATCTGGTTAAGCAGTTATTTCTATGTGTGTCTGTGAGCATGTTTCTGGAAGAGATTAGTGTTTGAATTAGCAGTAGACTGAGTAAAGCAGATTGTCCCCTTCAGTGTTGGTGGACATCATTTAATAATCTATTGAGGTTCTGAATAGAACATAAAAGCAGAGGAAAAAGAATTTCTTTTTGCCTGACTTTTGCTTTGCATGAGCTGAAGCATCAGTTTTCTCCTGGTCTCAGGCTAGGGCCTGAGTCTGAACTCCTGTTTCTTAAACTTCTGAACTTGAGCAAGAACTCACACTATCAGTTCTCCTGGTTCTCCTCCTATTGGTTCTTTCTTTCTCNACTCTAAGAGGCGTTTTAGATAATTTTGCTGTTTAACTTACTCAGTAAATTTTAATGAAATACATAGGAAAAAAGTAAAATAAAAAAAATATATATAGGCAGATTCTATGCATAGATGGTCATACAGAGCACAGTTCCGATCTAGGTGCATAGTGCTTAGTTCAGTTTAGTCGCTCAGTCATCTCTGACTTTTGTGACCCCATTAACAGCAGCACAACAGGCTTCCCTGTCCATCACCAACTCTCAGAGCTTGCTCAAACTCATATCCATTGAGTCAGTGATAGTATCCAACCATCTCATCTTCTGTCAACCCCTTCTCCTCCTGCCTTCAGTCTTTCCCAGCATCATGGGCTTTTTCAATGAGTCAGTTCTTTGCATCAGGTGGTCAAAGTATTGGAGTTTCAGCTTCAGCATCAGTCCTTCCAATGAATATCCAGGGTTGATTTCCTTTAGAATTGACTGGTTGGATCACTTTGCAGTCCAAGGATCTCTCAAGAGTCTTCTCCACCACCACAGTTCAAAAGCATGAATTCTTCAGCTCTCAGCTTTCTTCATTGTCCAACTCTCACATCCATATGTAACTACTGGAAAAACCATAGCTTTGATTAAATGGACCTTTGTCAGCAAAGTAATGTCTCTGCTGCTCAGTGCCAGCAATGGAGCTTGCTTTCTTAGATTATAGGGAAGTTCAGTTTATAAACCATGCTGTGATCTGTGCTCTCTTTTTCTCAAGATGTTCAGGATGGAGAGATTAATCTAAGCAATTGTATCTACATTGATCCAGATTCTTGCAGGAACCCATAGAGTGTCTATCTGCTTTCTTTCAGTCTTGAGTTCCAAATTTCTGAGGTTACTTTATAAACAGCAGTGATTTTAAAAAAAAAAGGTATGCTGACTTTGTCTGAATCTGAAGGAGGAACAACCTTTTGAGATACAAACATGCAGGTTACTCCTTATACACTGAGTCATATTTTCCCATCATGGTATTATTTTTGTCTCTAGAATAAAATCTTTCTCAATTTTTCTTAAGCATTTACTGTAGATCTAACTAAACCAGAAATAGTTTAGTCTCAACTTACCAGTCACTTCATTTGCAAGATATATTTTTTGTGATGGTTAATATGGTGTGTCGTCTAACCATCACAAAACCAGATTCCAGGTGCCCAAATATCTGGTTAAGCAGTTATTTCTATGTGTGTCTGTGAGCATGTTTCTGGAAGAGATTAGTGTTTGAATTAGCAGTAGACTGAGTAAAGCAGATTGTCCCCTTCAGTGTTGGTGGACATCATTTAATAATCTATTGAGGTTCTGAATAGAACATAAAAGCAGAGGAAAAAGAATTTCTTTTTGCCTGACTTTTGCTTTGCATGAGCTGAAGCATCAGTTTTCTCCTGGTCTCAGGCTAGGGCCTGAGTCTGAACTCCTGTTTCTTAAACTTCTGAACTTGAGCAAGAACTCACACTATCAGTTCTCCTGGTTCTCCTCCTATTGGTTCTTTCTTTCTCTCTTTCATTTTTTTTTAGAGGACTCTGACTACTACAGTTTTCATTTTGATGCCATTACCATGTGGGGTCAAGCAGAAGAGGATAGCTTTATACAGGGTAGCTTTGAAGGAAACTATTATGGACTGACTGTTTGCTCTCCTACTCTAAATTTGTATGCTGAGATTTTAACCTTCCATGTGCATCTAGAGATGGGCCCTTTGGGATGTAAATAAGGAAGATTGACACATGAAAGTGGTGCCTTCATAATGGGACTAGTGTCCTTATAAAGAGAGACACAGAAAGCTTTCTCCAACATGTGAGGACACAGCAAGAAGGTAGCAGGGCAGGAAGAGGTCCTGCACAAGAAACCAACACTGGTGGCATCCTGCCTTCGGAACTGTGAAAAAATAAATTTCAGTTATTTAAGCTACAATGCCTATGGTATTTTGCTTTGGCAACCAGAGCAAATTAATACAGAGAATTTTATCAATACTTTGATTTTTGGCTGTCTTCACTATTGTGATTAAAAGACTGTAAACCATCCCATAATATAGCCTGTTTTATTTCCTTGCTTTGCCTATTACTTCTCTTAAGATCTGAATCCCTTTCTTTGACATTTGGTTGATCTTCACAATTTCCTCTGGATTTATTAATATAACTCATTTAGGCCTTTGCTTTTTTCTAGACAATGAATTTTGTCTCTGATCAATATCTTCTAATCTCCATCCTTCTTTGTCTTGTAAGTCCTGGATTTAGGAATTAAATGCCTGGAGGGACCAACCCATATTAAAAAAAAATGAAGCAAATGAATTATAAGCAAAAGAATGGGTGAGTGCTGGGGGGCGTATCAAATTAGAGAAGCATATATTCCCATTCAAAAGGCGCAGTGGATAAATATTCACATTATGTTAGAGCCTCCCTATTTTCAAGAGAAACCAGAAATCTGAGTTTTTAAATGTTAACAACTAATTTAAAATATTTAAAAAGGTTATGTGCAAGCCAGCAGTATTCAGACCAAACAACATAGGTATGAGAGCCAGATTTGGTTCTTTGGTTCCCAATATAGGATCTCATCTATAATCTCTTTAATGATTTTTCCCAGGAGCTATTGTACAAACACTTCTGCAGGTGGCTCTTATTGACATCTCCTAGATATCTTTGGAGATCAGGTCAATTTAAGGCCTGTTTATGGTGGGATAATGTCTCACGTCTTTTTCCAGCTCCATCTGGCAAACAGCTCCCTCTGGTTCACAGAATCGCTGCCCAGCTGACTGCTGGCAACAGAGGAGAGCTCCCCCAAAGAAAAGAACACAGGATAACTGCCCAACTCTGTCTCAGGGATGGATCTGTCTAAATTGGATAGTTCATGATGCCGCAAGCTGGTATATAGCTCTGCAGCCACTTCCGCAGTGGCAACAGAGTGCATCTGTCATGCAGAATCTGCAGACATCAATACTATTGCTATCTTAGGCACTAGAATTTTTATTTTCCTCAATATTTTATTTACTTCATTGGACAATATTGAATTTTCTCTGCCTAACTTGGGTTGTGAGACGGAATCATCAGCAGGTGCTTTAAATTGTTCTCTTGATGATTGCGTCTATTTCTGCTATCGTTTTATCACTGAAGTACTGCTTTGGGTTTTCAGTTCTGCTGGTCAGACCTGTGTTGATCTACCCTGCAGAAGTTTCAGTGAGTCTCTGAGGCATTTCTTGCCATTTTATTCCTTGTTTCTAACGTGTCAGACCAGGTTGGGCAGTAGCCTGCCGCGGCTGAGCTGCAGCTTGTTTCACAGAAAATTTCTGAACTACACCAGAAAATGGTTTGATGGAGTCAAAGAAAGAAGAAAAGTTAATTTTCAACACACTCTATAAGAACTGTCTCTTATACACATCTAGAAACCAACACTGGTGGCATCCTGCCTTCAGAACTGTGNGGCTGAGCTGCAGCTTGTTTCACAGAAAATTTCTGAACTACACCAGAAAATGGTTTGATGGAGTCAAAGAAAGAAGAAAAGTTAATTTTCAACACACTCTATAAGAAAAAGACTCAGTGCTTTTGTCTTTCAATATTTTTTTAATCAGATTCATCATATATAGTCATTATCATAATGATATCCTTAACATGCTTTGTCTCTTTCCCTGTGATTGAGGAAGACAGTTTCTATACATATTTTCAGTCTCATACTGAAGGTTATTAACTCACAAAAACCTAACTGGCTTCCTCATCAAGGTTAGAACCCCTGCCATAGATTACCTCAGCTTTCTGTATTTTGCCCATCATTAAAATTACTTACTTACTGCTATTATTATTATTGTTAGTATCAAATTTTCATTTTAAAAATATATCTACCTTTAAAGTTTCAAATGTCATCACCTTTGATGATGACATCACATTCAAAGGCTATAAATGTCTGTCTTATTTGCTGCTGTATACCTAGAAGGACAGATAAATAAGACATTTCTCAGCTGACCTGGTTACACTTGTACGTGTGCTTACTTCATCACTCGGTCATGTCTGACTCTTCCTGGCCCCGAGGACTGTAGCCTACCAGGCTTCTCTGTCCATGGAATTTTTCAGGTGAGAATACTGGAATGGGTTGCCAGCTTCTCCTCCTGTTACATATTTGCTGTTTACTTTCATACAGTTCATTAATATTTAGCCCGTTTGCCAACCACTATTTTATAACTGCACTGGGCAAAATAGCTCACTTCGCTCCCTGTGTGCAGTACTTGGTCTCTTCTGTTTCCATCCATTGTGCTTCTTCCTCTCATCTCTAAAGTGTAAGGTAGAAAATTAATTCATCAGCAGTTTAATATTGGTAGCTAGAAGCTTATTTTATATATTGTTAGTGCGTGATCCAGAAATTTTAAGTTTCTAGCAATTCAGCCCAAATTTCTCTCATCTAAGAATATAGACTTGATAGTTTATACTTATGAGCCTTTCATCTATTCAATTATTCAAACAGAAACAAATATTTATTTAATATTTAATACTAGTTTGCTAAGACTATTCTGAGTGTCACAGACTGAATGGTTGAAATAACAGGAAATTATTATCTCACAATTCTGGAGGAGAGAAGACAAAAGTTAAGACAGTGGCTCTTTCTGATAGCTCTGAGGAAAAGATCTATTCCAAGCTCCTCTCCTTGGCTTATAGACAGCTGTCTTTTCCCTTTGTCTCCTCACATTTTCTTCCCTCTATATTTGTCTCTGTGTTCAAATTTCTCTTTTTCATAAGGACATCAGTGCTGTTAGACTAGGACCTTCCCTAATAACTTCATATTAAATTGATTACCTCTGTAAAGATCTTCTCTTCCAGTTAGATTATATTGTGATGGATGGTGGATAAGAGTCCACTGGGTGAATTTTTGGAGGACATAATTCAACCCATAACAAATCTATATCATTAGAACGAATGTTTAGATTCTAGGAAATTCATATTTTATACTCTCATTGGGGAGATCAAACTACCACTCATTAAACAGAAGTATATGATATGAAGAATTACACATCCAAGAGCTGAAATGGTGTGGAACATATGTTTATACTGTAGGAGTTCAGAAATTAAGAACAGCTGTGTGCACTAGAGTAATCAGGAAGCATCTGAGACTAATAAAAATAAAATCTTAGTACAAATAAGCTGAATAAAAATAGAGCTTGGTTAGGTATAAAAGATAGAAAAAGGCATAAAGGTGGGAGATATAGGTAAGAGCACAAAAGTATAAATGATTAAAGATGTAGACATGTTCATGTAAGAGTGAGTAGCTCTGGCTCAGGTAGAGGAAGCATGTTGAGGACAAATGGAAAAGGAGGTTAAATTAGATTAAAAAATGAAGGTTAAACTAGATGGAAGTCATTGGATTTAAAATCTTGGGAGCAAACTTTACATTTGATGAGGTATGAAATAGCCAATGAAAGATTTTAAGCAGGAGACTGACAGTGAGTGTACTAGAATAAGGAAATCTTCAGGGTCTTTTGTACCTCCCCATACCTATTTACTTTGTCATGTGACTTTGCAGCCCCTCCCATTAGGGGGTCAAGACTATTTTCTTTTTCCAGTGAGTCTGATGGTCTGTTGACTTACTTTGACCAAACAGAGGTGGCCTAATTTACACCACAGCAGTTTTGATCCTGGCCTAAAATTAATGGTTGTGTATACTTTCTTTCCAGTCCCATCACTTCATGGCAAATAGATGGTGGAACAGTGGAAACAGTGGCTGATTTTATTTTTCTGGGCTCCAAAATCACTGCAGATGGTGATTGCAGCCATGAAATTAAAAGATGCTTACACCTTGGAAGGTAAGTTATGACCAACCTAGACAGCATATTAAACATCAGAGACATTACTTTGCCAACAAAGGTCTGTCTAGTCAAGGCTATGGGTTTTCCAGTGGTCATGTATGGATGTGAGACTTGGACTATAAAGAAAGCTGAAACCTGAAGAATTGATGCTTTTGAACTGTGGTGTTGGAGAAGACTCTTGAGAGTCCCTTGGACTGCAAGGAGATCCAACCAGTAGATCCTAAAGGAGATCAGTCCTGGGTGTTCACTGGAAAAACTGATGTTGAAGCTGAAACTCCAATACTTCACCTGATGTGAAGAGCTGACTCATTTGAAAAGACTCTGATACTGGGAAAGTTTGAGGGCAGGAGGAGAAGGGGATGACAGAGGATGAGATGGTTGGATGGCATCACTGCCTCGATGGACATGGGTCTGAGTGAACTCCGGGTGTTGGTGATGGACAGGGAGGCCTGGTGTGCTTCAGTTCATGGGGTCACAAAGAGTCGAACACGACTGAGCAACTGAATTGAACTGAACTGACACTTTCTCTCCCTCTGTTTCTGTCTCTCTTCCTCTATCTTATGTCTTCCTCTCTTTTCATCATTTGAAAAATTCTGCAAGAGGATGAGAAACCATGTGAAGGAAATCCACCAACAGGTAGATCATTTTTGACAGGAACTCCCCAGCTGGCTATTCATTTGCCCACAGTCAGCAGACATATGAGTGAGTCCAGGCAAGAACAGCCCAGCCAGATACAGGCTAGAAAGGTCTCCCATTTTTGCTCAGACTCATGAGTGATAATGAAAACCATTAAGTTTTGCAGTTGTTCGTTAGCCAGCATTATTGTAATAGAAAATTTAGATGGTAACATTTGATTAATTAGAGATGGATGAACTGGACAGCAATAGTAGTATGGATTGGAGTGTTTGTGTGCACAGGTGAGAAGTAGAAGTGGATGATTGCGATAAGGAGTAATAGTTAATAAACTGACTTTAAAAAGAGCTCCAACTAGGCACACTAATTGAGGTATATTGTAAGACAGTCATGGAAAGCATTTTCAGAAGACTGATAAAACTCATAAATTTTTAAAAAGTAGTAAGTTAGAATTAAGGAACTTTATTTTTCTTTTTACCAAATATTATAGATAAACTGTTGATATTTCTTTTAGATATATTTCTAGAGTGAATTTTTAATGGCTCAAATGAGATCTTTCCTTATACCTGGCCATTTTGGGGTTTCAAGAAGAGCAAATTAAACCGCATTCTACAAAATATGTAGCCATAGTATACTATTTTACAAAAATAAAGTCTTTGCTTGGGATGGTTGTTTTAAAATATAAACACCAAAGATATCTCACTTCCAGGGGAAAAAGGTAGCTTTTTGTTACTATAAGAGCTAAGAGGTTACATAAGAAAATTTTGGTCATTTAGTTAGTAGGATTTCCACATGCTTTAGTTTCAGAGTATGTCAAGGATAAAGAAAGATTAAACATTTCTGTCCAGACTGTTGACTTTCTGCCAGACTTTTAGTGCTTCCTCATACCTATCTTCTAAGCTAAATTCTTCCAATAAGCTGTTTTAAAGAATATGCCATCCTAAGAGGGAAAGATCAAGTAAAATAAACATAGGAAGCACAGATGCATACATAACAGCAACGAAAACATGGATTCTTTTTTCTTTAATAGTCAAATGTAGCAAGAAGTGGAAATAAACTTTTAACATTATAGCTAAATGTTCATGAGTATACATGTGTGAAGGATAAAAGAAGGGCAATCTTAAGTCATTTTAAAGCATCTCTCATAGAGCAAATTAGGCAATTTTACTTTATTTAGGTCTATGTTTATAGATGTGTGTGTGCGTGTGTATACATAAAACTTTGCTTCACAAAATCTCCTTATAAAAATTATGTCTTGTTCATAAAAAGCTCCTCTCAGACAAAGCATCCATTAAAACAGAGAACAAATAAGTGCTTGCCACAAGGGTGAAGGTGAGGGGAATAATGAAAAAAGTGGGGGAGAATAAAAGGTACAAACTCCCAGTTACAAAATAACTGAGTCATAGGGATGAAATGTATAGCCTGGAGAATATAGTCAGTAATTTGCAACATCTTTGAATGGTACAGATGGTAACTAAACTTATCACTGCAATCCTTTTTAGCTGTGTAGAAATATTGAATCACTGTGTTATACACCAGGAAATATCATAGTGTTGTAGGTCAGTTATACTTAAAAATCAAAAAAGCAAATAAAGAAGCTCATAGAAAAAGAGATCATTTTTGTGGTTACCAGAAGTGGGGATGAGGAGAGAGAGGGACTGGATGAAGATGGTCAAAAGATACAGACTTCCAGTTATAAGATAAGGAGGTACTAGGGATATAATATACAATGCAATAAATAACATTAACACCACACCATATTATTTATGAAAGTTTTTTGGGAGTAAACCCTAAGAGTTCTTCTCACAAGTACAAATATTTTTTCTTTTATTTTGTATCTATATGAGATGATGGATGTTCACTAAACTTATTGTGGTAATCACTTCATGATGTCTGTAAGTCAGATCATCATGCTGTATACCTTAAACTTTAACAGTGTTTGTTATATAACAGCTATATGTCAGTTATGTTTCAATAAAACTGGAAGAAAAAATAAAGACAAAAATCATTTAATTAGGTGAAAATAGGTGAATGAAGAGGAACAGATGAAGTAGAAATGATGTCTTCTTTGTCTCCCTTTGATTCTTCATTTCTCCTGGCTCTCCACAGATCCACATCTGNACTGGAAGAAGAAATAAAGACAAAAATCATTTAATTAGGTGAAAATAGGTGAATGAAGAGGAAGAGATGAAGTAAAAATGATGTCTTCTTTGTCTCCCTTTGATTCTTCATTTCTCCTGGCTCTCCACAGATCCACATCTGTATATTAGCTTGCATTTTGTTCAACAGATGTGTTGTTGAACAGTGTGGAAACGTCAGGAGTCCCAGTGAGTCAGAAGACAGTGCATAGAACTTTCACATAGATTTGCATCTCTGTGACGGATTCTTGCTGAGAAACCTTACATAATTACACCAGTATACAAAACTAACCTATCCCTAGGTCTGCTTTTGCATGCTTCATTTGAATTAAGTTACCAGAATTAGCTTGAAGAACTTCTGTCTTTGACTTGTGGTATTTATTTTATGATTCATCATTTATTTTTTGTTATAGATGAAAAATTCATAGGGAAATGACTAATTGCCATGCTTTTTGCTTGGCATGGTGAAAGGACTGATATCTTTGTAAAGCTTGTTCCCAGTTGTATGTGATGATTAACACAAAGACATACACAGAGTGGAAGCTACATTTATTTCAAATATATGAAAGATCACCTTAAAAGTCTATGCTTTCGGCATTTAAAAATTGTTTTTTCACTTATATATAAATATGTTAGGAACAGCATCCCATATCACTAAATCTTCTAATTCTGATTTTAACAACTTTATCATTCAATCTGCAAATGCACTATGCTTTGTTACTTACTCAGTCGTGTCTGACTCTTTGTGACTCTGTGAACTGTAGCCCACTAGACTCTTTTGTTTATAGAATTCTCCAGGCAAGAATACTGGAGTGGATTGTCATGACCTTCTCCAGGGATCTTACCATCCCAGGGATTGAACCTAGGACTCCCAATTGCAGGCAGATTCTTTACCATGTGAGCCACCAGATGAAATATATTCTAAAATGAAATATTACATATTAGGGTGTTCACAATGTGTACTCATTTGAAAATGTAAATTCTTTTTCATGTTAGGTGCCTATGGATAAGAGAAAGCAAGAGAGAAGGGGAGGGTGTGAATATACTCTTTGTAAGCAGTAAAGTAAACAAAAACAAAAAAGACAATGTTATAAGTGACAGGAAGGCACTGAACAATTTTATATGTTGCATTTGGGAATATGGGTATCCAGAAGTAGGAGATCATACAGGAAGTTATTGAAATTTTGTGGTGAAAAATCATTACTACCCAAACTCAAGCAGTATCAACAAAGANGGAAGGCACTGAACAATTTTATATGTTGCATTTGGGAATATGGGTATCCAGAAGTAGGAGATCATACAGGAAGTTATTGAAATTTTGTGGTGAAAAATCATTACTACCCAAACTCAAGCAGTATCAACAAAGATAAAAGGTAAACAAGGTGTGAAAGATTTTATAGAAAAGAAAATTGAGGAAAATAGAGGACTGATTTGAAAGAACAGCCAGCAATTCATAATGACTTTGAACGTATTTGGCCCAGATGACTGTGTGGATAGAGGTGTCTTTAACTGAGATTAAGAGCACAGGAAAAGGAGCAGATTTTAACACAATGACTTGTCATCTCTGAGAAAACGCATATTCCTTTATTTGTAATCTTGAAAAGTTTTTATGGTCAGAGGATAAGTTCAAATTTACTGAATTGAAGAATGGATCAGAAAGTAGAAACAGTGTTTCTANTGCCTGCAATGTTGGGAGACCTGGGTTTGATCCGTGTGTTGGGATGACTCCCTGGAGAAGGGAACAGCTACCCACTCCAGTATTCTGGCCTGGAGAATTCCATGGACTGTATAATCCATGGGGTTGCAAAGAGACAGACAGGACTGAGCAACTTTCAGTCACTTGATGAATACATTTTAAGATAACAGGATTAGTCAGAAGGTGTTCAAGAAGGAGAAACTGTCCTCAAGCAGGATACATTGTTGTTATATAATCCTTACCAAGGAATATAGGAAAAAAAAGTTCATCCTTTCCTCCTTGAGAATTCCAGACCCCTTTCTCCTCTTCAGGGACCCTGGACTTCTTATCAACCTGCCTAGGAATTGACAATAATAAACTGTTCTTTTAGAACTGTTGTTTTCCTTTCTTCTATTAATCTGGGATTAAGGATTTAGTGAAGACACTTTCTGACATAATTATTTTGGGGAGTTTTTTTTTTTTTTTTGATAGAAAACTGTCCTTGTGACAGCACTGAATGATATCCTGAGTCATTGATTGATAAATAACCATCATTTTCTGTGTTGATATTTTAGGATTCAATGATTTAAACCACTTGTTTCCATCTTTAGAAAATATTTACTTCAAAATTCTGCCCCCACTGCAGCTGCCCTCCTTCCTCTCCTGCTTCCCTTTGAGAGAGAGAACAGGAAGGTGGAGGGAGGTGGTGTGCCCAGGGGTGGGAGAGGTCTCCCACACAGAAGGAAGATACGCTGATGAGACTTTTATTTCACTAAAAATATAAAATAAAAAGTATTTACCTAGTAATATCACTTTCCACTTTTAATTAATAACTTAGAATTTTTCTGATGTGGCTATTATCAGTTTCTCTTTTTCCATGCTTCTTTCAGGATTGATGTAAAGATCTCTGCAACTATGTAAAAATAACTACATAATAATGTTATCTAACATGTGAACTTTGTTTCTCTATAGCTAAGAAACTTTGCATAAACTGTAATTCAATGTTTTTAAAATATATTTTGCCTTATAGAGCAATAGCTACAATAACGATTTTACTGAGTAATTTTGATTTCCTGAAGTAGGTAAGAGGCTAATACCCATGTCATTAAGGAATTGGTTACACAGAATTTTCCACTGTGTTGATTAGAGGGCTCTGAAAATCCTTTATTAGAGGACTTGTTTGTTCTATTTAATTCAGTCTTGTCCTGTCAAGGTTGAGCTCAGAAATGGAGGTCTTTTCAGGTTAAAGTTTCTTTGTGCCTTAGGAATATTCATGTCCCTCAGTAAGCCAGAAAAATAGCAGACATTTTATTTACACCTGTTTTACTTCTTTATAAACTTATAGAGGTGATTTAAAAATAAAAATCTGTGTATTTGTATAGCTTTGTATGAATACTATTATAGGGAGAAATGCCATTATAAGGCTATTATAAATTCTAGATTTTATATCATGAAATATTTCTGAAATTATTTCAGTTTATATTTTTAGAAGGAACGAGTTAACAGCAAGTTGGTAACTCATTTCTCCCTCTCTTTTGACACTGACCAGTCTCCTTATAGATATTGAGTGCTGTACTTACAAGACAGAAAATAAATGAGGAGGGAATTCCCTGGTCCATTGGTTAGGACTCTGTGCTTTCACTGTAGAGAACATGGGTTCAATCCCTCGTTGGGGAACTAAGATCACATAAACCACTCAGTGAGGCAGAAAGGAAAAAAATAAAATTAGTAAGGAGATAGCAGGTGTTGCCTATGAATTGATAACTGAACTTGGAATGCTTTAGCAGAATATATTCTGAAAGATTTAAAACTGTGAGTAATTCTGCAATTTATGGATCTCTGGGCTTGAGCTACACTGAAGGATTATCAATTATATGACCACTACAGAGATATGCTCTCTATATGCTTGTGCTTCTCAGGTAGCTCAGCTGGTAAAGAATCCGTCTGCAATGTGGGAGACCTGGGTTCAATCCCTGGGTTGGGAAGATACCCTGGAGAAGGGAAAGGCTATCTACTCCAGTATTCTAGCCTGAGCCACAGAATACTCCAGGATACTGAGAATACTGTATCAGAATACTCAGAATACAGCTCAGAATACTGAGAATTCCATGGACTGTCCAGTCCAGTCCATGGGGTCACAAAGAATTGGACACAACTGAGCGACTTTCACTTTGGTGAAGAAAATGGCAACCCACTCCAGTATTCTTGCCCGGAAAATCCCGTGGACAGAGGAACCTGGCAGGCTACAGTCCACGGGGTAGCAAAGAGTGAGACTTGACTAAAGACAATGACAGAGATCTGGGACTAGCAAAATACAAAATATAAAATTTAATGGCCCTAAAACCTTTCAAACCTATCCTTCTCAAGAACAAAAACATCCTAGTAAAATGGGCCTTGATAAGCTCTGTCTGATGAATTTGGGATTCTTGAATATCGTATATGCTACTGCTCTCGTTTTTTGATATCCTTTGTGAATCTCTGTAAGGCTTGTATATATTTTTTTTAAATGATTTGAAGCATCTTATTATTTTATTATTCTTTAATTTATTTGGCTGTGCTGGGTCTTTGTTGCTGCTTGTGGGACTTAAGTTGTGGCATGCAAGATTTTTTTTTTTTTTTTTTTTTGCATGTAAACTCAGTTGTGACATATGGGATCTAGCTCCCTGCTGCTGCTGCTGCTGCTGCTGCTGCTGCATCGCTTCAGTCGCATCTGACTCTGTGCGACCCCATTCCCTGAGCAGGGTTCAAACCTGGGTCCCCTGCGTTGCAGGTATGGACTGTTAACCATTGGACCAGCAGGGAAGTCCCATNGCTGCTGCTGCTGCTGCATCACTTCAGTCGCATCTGACTCTGTGCGACCCCATTCCCTGAGCAGGGTTCAAACCTGGGTCCCCTGCGTTGCAGGTATGGACTGTTAACCATTGGACCAGCAGGGAAGTCCCATGGCTTGTATTTTATGTGAGTCTCTTTTCTGATTTGGACCTCTGTGATACAATCTGTATTTACTTTGCAATAGTCATTATTTATTTGGCTCTTAGTGTATATCAGTGTGCTAGGCCCTTAATTAACTCATTTACTTTGCTGTTATCCAGCTTGCAGAGGACTGTTTACTTGAAACCAATAAAACTTAAGCTTCATAATCCTCTTTCACAGGCATCATCTAAGACCTTAAAGATATTCTAAAAATATGCCCATGTGGTCATATGATTAGTTAAGATTTACCAAAGATTCTTTAACCAGGATCAGCTAAATACTTTGTGATTACATGCCAACTTCTTGATATTCTTTTTTTGTGTTGGGCGGTGTGGAAGGAAGCTGTAAGGAGTAAATTTGATTAGAGATTCATTTACTTGGCAGTTGTGGAATATGCCTATGTGGGATATAATTATGTGGCTTGCAGCTAATATTTATGTATAATTAAATTGCCAGTAATCTCAGTATAGATTTGGCTTTCTGGAATAGTCCTGTCACCTACTTGTTATGATAATGAAAAAGCTACAAGGGCAGAATTTATACCATTGTGTGCATGTGTATTATGGTGCCCAGAACTTGAATTTATTGATAATGGAGGAGCAACAAGGTAGAAAACGTACAGAATCAGAGGCTGTGCTGTGGAAAATTCTTGCAAATTTATGGTGTGACATATAGTGCAAAGGAACTATAAAAGAGATTTTCCTGAATTTAAAATAATCTAAAATTAAGCAATACACAACAATAACAGAATCTGAAACATCTCTAAGCTATTGACAATAAAAAGCACTTTAAACCTAACTTGTTAGAGAAACATTATTTCTAAAAGAAATTTAAGATTGTCATTTGAAGAGGCACTCAGAGGTTGCAGCCAAATAAATAAATAAGCAAACACATGGATAAAATTGTTATAGAAGTACTTCAGAGATTTAATTAATAAAAATATCAATATTTTGCTGGATGTTCTGATACTTTTGGTGTTGGTCCATTTTTAAAATTAATAAGTTGTTGCAATACCTTTACTCATTTTAAATAGTAACTTTTGTATTTTTTATTTGTAATTTTGTATTAGCTTTTTAAAGAGAATTATACCAAACTTTATGTGTATCAGGCCCAGGACTTACCTATGCCTGCAAGGTCAATATTACTCTCCATAATTTACACATGAACGATTCATAAGCTCTGGGTTGCATAGAATGTTGCATAGTATCCATTTTTCCTTACAGAGAGATTCCTTTTGTCCAGATGAAATCAATAAGGAGACACAGAAAAAATTCAGTAGCATGCAGAAGACCATATCCACAGATGAAAGGTTTAGAAAAGGATAGATGAGTTAGCTATTTATGCATTAATTCTGTTGAGTGCCACATTTGAAGCCATTTTGTTTAAATGGAAAAATGATGTAACTTCCCCAATGCAGGTCATATGAAAAATATTCCCTCATTACTATGCATTCATTAAATTGTCTAATGTATGGAATTACTCTTGATAGACAATATTATGTTTGATTTAGAGTCTATGACGTGAAAGTTGCTCAGTCATGTCTGAGTCTTTGAGGCTACATGGAATATACAGTCCATGGAATTCTCCAGGCCAGAATATTGGAGTGGGTAGCCTTTCCTTCTCCAGGGGATATTCCCAACCCAGGTCTCTGCATTGCAGGTGAATTATTTACCAGCTGAGCCACAAGGAAAGCCCAAGAATACTGGCGTGGGTAGCCTTTCCTTTCTTCAGGGGAATTGAGCAGGGGTCTCTTGCATTGCAGGCAGATTCTTTACCAACTGAACTATCAGGGAAGCCTATACAGTCTATATTAGAGTCTATATTTCAAGTAAAATGTCTGGAAATTCTTGTAATGCTGAAATTATGAATGTTTGAAACTTCATAAAGTTTTTAATTATAAAAATATTTTAAAAATTTAAACATACCCTATCATTTTGTTTATAGAGTTTATTTTAGAAATGTGGAGAATTTTAAATAACTAATCTATGAAGGATAATATTCTTTTCAGAAGTATAAAACTATTCTAACCTGGATGGTCAAGAAACAAATTGAAAGCCTTTTCTGCAATAGAGTAATTTAAAACCTATTTAAGAAAGAGAATGACCAATCCAGGTAGACAAGACTTGAGTTTATTTATACCATTCATATCTCCCTTCTTAAAAGGACATTTACAAACTTGATTTAAAAAATAAAAGAACTTCTGAATGACAATGTTCACGTTTTAATTTCAATATTACAGGTATGTTCTTTTGTGATAAATTATCAGTTGAAAATGTTCCAGTGAAATCTAGTATCAATTAACTTAACACTTCATATAAGAAATAATAAAACATTTATTTTCAAGTCTTACATATATTACTTAAAATAGATACAAAGTTCAATTTGTTATTTTTAGATTTTACTGCTATTTCAAGCTACCTGAAAGAAAATGCCTTAGTGGAAAAAATATTTTTATTTTTTTAATACGTATGACCTTTAATACAAGCACTATTAGTAACAGTTCACCCTTATGTTATTTAGCAATTCGGTAGGTCAAATAATGTATGATATTATCTTGAAAGAAAAGAAATAATATTTGTTGGACAGGTGCAAGGAAAATAATATTTGAAGACTATATGCAACTTAGCATCAAATTCTAGAAGCTGACTGATTAAAATATAACATTTAACAAGTTCATAAATAATTGCTTAGTTTCCATCTTTTAATATTAACCTGAATAGCTAAAGCACACTGAAAACAATGAGATGAGATAACGTAGTAAAAAAAATTGTACATGTGATTGATTGCTTGATGGAGGCATCAATCTGTTAAAATAGCTTCTCATACACGTTTTCCTGTCCAAAAATATAAACTTGCTTGTTTTCCATATATACAAGTATCCTGTGAGATCCTGGGTTCTGAAAAGAAAACGGCTGAGGTATAGCACTGAATAGAGCATCAAAATGCATGATGTTTTTGGCTGAAATTCAGCAAAGTTACGGTCAGAAGAGAAGAGTTGCTCAGTATGTGCTTCCAAAAGTCTTCCAGGTTTTGCCCTCTGAGAAATTTGGCGACATCAAATAACTGAACTCTTCAACATCAATATATACAAAGGCATTTTATTATTCATCAAAGAAAGGGGATTAGAGCCACCAGAAATTACAGTTTTATTTTTTCATAATACATATATTTATTGCCATCATATTTCTGCAATTGTCATAAAATTAGAGTCAGATGGAATTCAGAGACACGTGCAAGTTTTGGAAATGGACACATAGATAACAGTATAGAACTGTACATAAAATTACAATTTATTAAACACATTGTTTTAGCACATCCTTGATGGATGGGAATGAGCACCATATCTTTTATGAATATATATTTTTCTCTTTTTTTTCTACAGCACCAAAGAAATCCAAATAGGAAAAGGAGAGATGAAAATTGGGATTCAAGAATAAGGCCTGTTTCCATCTCAGCCACACTATCTTATATTTTTATGGTTTTCAAAGTTTTGTCATGTGGTTCTGTACCCACAAGGGCATCAATATTTCCTAGTTGGTACATACATATATAGCAAGTTATTTTCTATACCATTCTTATTCAAAACTTGCATGTGGCATAAAATGGGTTGGTGGTAACCAAGGTATATTTTTTGTTGATTTCATATGTTCTTTGTCCTAATCTTAGCCAAGAAAACAAACAGGACCAACTTCAAATCCAAACTTCTGAATCTGATCACCAAAGTCATTGATCATTACATCAACGATAGGTACTTGATCAATTTTCGGTGTATTGATTTCAATCACAGTCTTTTCATAGCCTTTTCTGGACTGTAAAGTTAAGAAGAAATAAAAAGTTATACAATCATTGCATACTTCTAACATACATTAGTTTTTTCTTAAGCCTCTGAGTAGAGGTACGAAGGTAAGAAAGAAGAGAATGGAAAACAAATTTGCCATTATCTTTGTAGTAATTCACTCTTTTTGTTATCACTGATGTCATATGTAGTTTTAAATTTTGAATGTTGACTGTATTTAGTATTTAGCTGCACATATTCAAAATGTTACTCTAATATATTGCACAGCTGCAGAGAATCTTACTGAACTGATATATACATTTTAATATGTGAACACTGATATTGGTACTGGGTTATATCTTTGCATAAATAATATATCCTTACCATTGTTATAATAATTAAGATATATATATATAAATATATATATGTATGTACACACATATAAGCACATTTTCTAAGAAAAATTTGAATACAGTGTAGGAATTATAATACAGGAAGTCCAAAGTATTTCTGTTGCTATGTATTAATTTTACGAATAATTATCAGTACATTATACTGGGAAATATAAGTCACTTGCTCCTTTCAATATACAGTACATTCTCTTCTTTGGTCTATATGTAAGCTGCTTACTTTGTTTATTTGTAATTGTGGCTTTCAGTAATCAACTAGGAAAACAAATTTTTTAGGATGCTCTCTTGGTCATTTGCTGTTATGAAATTACCATATGTGTGAGAAAGACAATTGCAGAAGATTAAAATAACAAAATGACTGTATCTGTTTAAGCTCTTGTAACATAATACCAATCAGCAAACCTCTATAAGCAAAATACAAGGTAAGAATTATCTATGGTATGAATGGTATAATGATGATTCCTTTAACTGTCATTTTAGAATCATGAATTTAGGAGGCAAATGAGATAAGGCTGTTGATCTTTTTCATTCCAAGAATAATTAGCTGTAATAGTATTTAAATATCAGGAATAATTCCATAAAAATAACATATGACTCAAGATTACCTTCTGCTATGGCTTTAAAAGTGTGTCTATATGTGTTTCAGTTTCTGTTATCTGTGTGTTGTGTGAGTGCTAATGGTTTCTAATATACTGTATTTTAATATGTCAGTGTTAAGCATCGAACCTTAATGACAATTGACATCCCCTTCATGAGAGAAATCTGACTTAGGGCTAAAGTGGAATGGTTATACGTTGCCTCTCCTCTCTGTGAAAGAAGGCCACAGGGACTATACTCACCGCACAGCCATCAAATAGGGCTTTGATGTAAGGGTTGTTGTCATAAGACATCTCCTCATCATTTGATCCCAAGAACCGGAGTGCTTTGTCATAGCTTCCTGATGACACATCATACCAGGCCACCGATTGATGGCAGTAATAGGTGAAATTTTGCCGAGCAGAGGCAGTCAGCAGTTTCAGGAATGTCATTTGCACCATATTAATGGAATTGCCTTCAACATCTAAATATGAAAGCTGAAAATAAGAGAATAAAGAGACACATAAAGACACTTTTCTATTATAAAGAATAAAATCACTGTCAAGTGAATTGAGATCCCAGAAGCATGTGGATGTATCAACAGACCTATTTCTTACTTAATGAAAGAAAGTATGCACTGAGTGTCAGAAGACCCAGATATAGGAATTTATGAAATGAAGATGAGTTTTCATCTTAGCCACTATCAACAATACTTATCTTGGAAAAAAAATCATTTTACCTCTATACTTTAGTTTTCTAGTCAGTCAGTAAATACCACAAAAAAAAGTAATTGTTTTTGTTTGTTTCCAAGAATTCTTTCATTATATTCCTGTACCTTTTTTATATAGTCCAGGGAATTCACCAGGCCAGAATACTGGAATAGGTAGCCTATCCCTTCTCCAGTGGATCTTCCTGACCCAGGAATGGAACCAGGGTCTCCTGCACTGCAGGTGGATTTTTTTTACCAACTGAGCTAACAAGGAAGCCCTTTTGAATAACAGAGTGGTAAAACAGTGAAAATGAAAATCAAGGAGTCTCAGTGAAATGCAAAGGTTGAGTATTTTTATGTTTGTTTTCCCCTATTTTCCTAGTATACCTGTTTGCTTCAAAATTTTCAACACGTTCTTGCATTTTTCATTTTGGGGCCACAGTGTTCCAAGAGGTCTTTGGTCTTTTAATTTTCACCACAGACCTGCCTGTTTGTCTGTTCTTAGTTGATGTAATTATACTCATCTTTGTATCACCAGCACCAAGCATATTGCCTGAGACATGCAAGTAAATATTTGTTATCAGGGAATACTTAATTTGTGTTTTGAGAAGGAACACAGTCCTAATTTCAAATTATTAATGACTGTCTCTTTTGTCAAGCTCATAATTTGTTATACTGGGTATAAATAAACTATCTGGAATTAGCTGAGACATATAAACCTATATTTTAAAAAATTAAGTAAGAAATTTGCCCAGGTTATAGATTAATTCAATATTAAGGCAATTATCTATGACTTCACTTCTTATTGGGCTTTCCTGATAGCTTGGTTGGTAAAGAATCTGCCTGCAATGCAGGAGCTCCTGGTTTGATTCCTGGGTCAGGAAGATCTGCTGGAGAAGGGAAAGGCTACCCACTCCAGTATTCTGGCCTGAAGAACTCCATGGACAACTGTCCACAAGCAACTTTTGCTTCACTTTTCCTCCTTATTGTTGATTTACTTAATTCTTTCTGATTAACAGTTCAAATGATGAGGATACCTGAGAAGTTAGAGAAAAACAATCGGAAATCCACTCTAAGGAAAACAAAGCAGCAAAAGATAAACCACACACAGAGAGCTCTGTGTATGTATTTTTATCTCATACAAAGATGAAATTGTAACATGGATATATCATGTGTAACTTGAAAACTGAACTAGAGATTTATGATGTTGAGCATATTAGTGATATGTATAGATTTTTAGAAGATAATGATTGTACAGTCATAGATGGAAAATCATAGTTTTTTAAAGAACATTGAAAATTTGAATAATTATCTGAACACTTGAGAAACTTTCATTAGAATACATTATAATTAACATTTCAAAAACAAATATATCTTAAACAGCTTTTAAATGCAAATTTAGTCTTGGCATGCAATGTTAAAATATCTCTATAAAATGACTAACCACGAACTGGTAATTCTATGGAAATATCTAAGTAAACATGTGCTGTAACCCATATAAAAGGTCAGCCAGTCAGCTCATTTTATTTCCAGATGTAACTATTGGAAAAAACGTTTCACATTCCAAAAATTCTTATGGCAATTGAAAACAAAGAATAAATTAAATTTCAAGTATAAAGGAAATGAAATAGAGATCCTAAATAGATATTATATTCTCTATAACTCATATTTATAATATAATTCACTTTTATACTATCTCAAGTACTTAGTGAAATGCATACTTTATTTGATTTTATTATTTTAATAAATTTAATATATTTCTATTTATTTTGATAAAAATTTTAGACTTCTCTCTAAAAATCCCAAAATTGGTCTAAGAGATTTAGATGGAGCAAACTAGAGAGACATGGAATCCTGTTTTGTATGATTTAGACTTTCACAGTAAGGGGCTAGAGATTACATAACGTGAACTTGAGTAATGACGTTTAAGATACACCACTGCATGCTAAGGTAATAACATACCAGTTTTCCTCTCTTAAATTCACTAAACCAGCTTCCTGGTTTCTCCTTTGGCCATGATGAAATTCTTACCTGTTGCAAAGAAAAGAAAAGTTAGAAAGCAGGTTAAAATTATAAACAATATTGTTTATATATATTTATCATTTATTTTCAGTAACACTATGATGCTAAAGAGTTTTTTAAATGGTTTACCTAGATAATACAAAACAGGATAAACAGCAAAATTTCAGATAGATCTGTGATTTCCCGTTTAGTGAATTTTGAGCCTTTTTTTTTTTCCTGTTTTCTTTAACTGCTACAAAATAAGGGAGGTGGAAGATAACCTGGTAAAGGCATACCATGTGTTGGCTATAGGCGATGTAGGCAGAACTCTTAGGCAACTCCTTGCAAAAGAAACCCTCACAATGCCAGTTGGCATCTGCCATCAAGGCAGATAGAAACCTTTAGTAATTCATAACCAAGGGAGGCATCCTGAAGCATCCAGTTAGTAACTGAGACCTGAATGCTATGGAGAAGTCAAGATTAAGATTGGCAGGAAGCAAGCCTAATCATTCCTTGCTGGGGAAAATGATTAGAAACTTTTATAAATGTTATTATTTAGCTTTGCAAAGATCAGCAAAATATAAAGGTATTTAAGGCCTCGCTTGGAGAAGGCAGTGGCACCCCACTCTAGTACTCTTGCCTGGAAAATTCCATGGACGGAGGAGCCTGGTGGGCTGCAGTCCATGGGGTCGCTAAGAGTCAGACACGACTGAGCGACTTTACTTTCACTTTTCACTTTCATGCGTTGGAGAAGGAAATGGCAACCCACTCCAGTGTTCTTGCCTGGAGAATCCCAGGGACGGGGGAGCCTGGGGGGCTGCCGTCTCTGGGGTCGCACAGAGTCGGACACCACTGAAGCGACTTAGCAGCAGCAGCAGCAAGGCCTCACTAGAGGGAATTTGAGTAATCCTGTAAGGGGAGGCATTTCCATTTTCCCACATTTCTCTGTGGACTAGAGGAGCTTTATTTTGCTTCCCCATATGCAAAGTGTGGTTGGGAAACAGAAGTTGCTTTGTCTCCTGCTCCTACTATCCATCATTCACTTATAAACTAAATGTCTCTCCTAAAGAGATTAGTCACAAAGCTACTTATTTTCTTATAAACCTGTGGTTACCAAAGGGGAAATGTGGAGTGTGGTGGGATAAATCAGGAGCTTGGGGGGAACACACACACACTACTCTACGTTAAACAACNTTTTTTTTTCCTGTTTTCTTTAACTGCTACAAAATAAGGGAGGTGGAAGATAACCTGGTAAAGGCATACCATGTGTTGGCTATAGGCGATGTAGGCAGAACTCTTTGGCAACTCCTTGCAAAAGAAACCCTCACAATGCCAGTTGGCATCTGCCATCAAGGCAGATAGAAACCTTTAGTAATTCATAACCAAGGGAGGCATCCTGAAGCATCCAGTTAGTAACTGAGACCTGAATGCTATGGAGAAGTCAAGATTAAGATTGGCAGGAAGCAAGCCTAATCATTCCTTGCTGGGGAAAATGATTAGAAACTTTTATAAATGTTATTATTTAGCTTTGCAAAGATCAGCAAAATATAAAGGTATTTAAGGCCTCGCTTGGAGAAGGCAGTGGCACCCCAGTCTAGTACTCTTGCCTGGAAAATTCCATGGACGGAGGAGCCTGGTGGGCTGCAGTCCATGGAGTTGCTAAGAGTCAGACACGACTAAACGACTTTACTTTCACTTTTCACTTTCATGCGTTGGAGAAGGAAATGGCAACCCACTCCAGTGGTCTTGCCTGGAGAATCCCAGGGACGGGGGAGCCTGGGGGGCTGCCGTCTCTGGGGTCGAACAGAGTTGGACACCACTGAAGCGACTTAGCAGCAGCAGCAGCAGCAGCAAGGCCTCACTAGAGGGAATTTGAGTAATCCTGTAAGGGGAGGCATTTCCATTTTCCCACATTTCTCTGTGGACTAGAGGAGCTTTATTTTGCTTCCCCACATGCAAAGTGTGGTTGGGAAACAGAAGTTGCTTTGTCTCCTGCTCCTACTATCCATCATTCACTTACAAACTAAATGTCTCTCCTAAAGAGATGAGTCACAAAGCTACTTATTTTCTTATAAACCTGTGGTTACCAAAGGGGAAATGTGGAGTGTGGTGGGATAAATCAGGAGCTTGGGGGGAACACACACACACTGCTATACGTAAAACAACCAACAGGGACCTACTGCATAGCACAGGGAAATCTACCCAATATTCTGGGATAACCTATATAAGAAAAGAATCTAAAAAAGAATGAAGATATGTGTATATGTATGTATATATATATATGTACACATCTATGTAATATATATATCTGAATCACTTTGCTGTGAAACAAACACACCTGAAACAAACACAATCTTGTAGATCAACTATACTCCAATAAACTTAAAATATTTTTTAAAAGTTGCTTGTTTTGTCTCAAGGAGGTTCTCTGTGCCTCTGCATACCAACTCCACTTACTAACAAGAATATGATTTTTTTAAAGTATACAGATAAAATCAAAATCTCCCATCTATAAAATGTTTGGAGAAGGTAATTATGTTAGTGAAAAATCTTATATTAATAATTTGCCTATAGCTTTAAAGATAGAACTCATATATATTGATACTGATTGGTGAAAATCAAGGAGTATCTTTGAAGAGACGATCTGAAAGTACAGAGAATACTCTTGTTTTAAAGATCCATTCTTGTGTATTTTGTAAATTTTGAGCATAAAATACAGCTGTGAGTTCTATCACATGGTAATTGGAAAGAATACTATTATGCATATACTAAAATCTGACAATCAGCTGTGCTGTGTCATGGAGAGTCATAGAATTTTAGAGAGCAAGCAGGTGCATAGAGAGTACATCTGGCTAAAAAATAAAAAGTATTTGTTAACTACGTGTCTCACTTTGGTGCCTTATTCATGTTTATGCAAATGAAATGCTCTAATTACCCCTGTGAAAGCAGATAAATGAAAATATGACAATATAATTTTCCTGTTTAGTTCAATATTGCAAAAGCATGGCATAAACTGTCAACAGTCACCACCAAAACAGATTGGTTACTTACTCCTTCCGATTTTTTGTCTGGATAAATGCAAGTCTCACCACCAGATGTGAAATTACAATAAACTTTGAAGGAATCTCCTGAGCAACCTTGGTTAGGATCAATCCAATATTCACCTGAAAGCAGAAAAAAAATAAATCATATGCAAATACATTTTGGGCTTTGCTGGTGGCTCAGCTGATAAAGAATCTACCCGCAATGAAGGAGACCTGGGGTCGATCCCTGAGTTGGGAAGATCCCCTGGAGGAGGGCATAGCACCCCACTCCAGTATTCTTGCCTGGATAATCCCCATGGACAGCAGAGGCTGGTGGGCTACAGTCCATGGAGTTGCAAAGAGTCAAACACAACTGAGAAACTAAGCACAGCATAAGCACACATGCATTTATATAAAAAATTGAATACATTATAGGGCCAATTTTATTGAAAAAATAAGGAAAAATGAATAGCCATTCATTTTTCTACATGGATCACTTTTATGCTTTTGGTCACACTGGGGTATTTGTTTGAAGAAAGAATGACCTGTTGTCTTGTCTGCCTGGAGCTTTGCAAATGTCCCCATCTTTCTGGAACATACTTTTTTTTATTCTTAGCATGCCTATTACTTTTGGGTTTCAGCTTAAATGCTTCCTCCTCAGGTATTAATACCCTATTGATTTACATATAATAAATTGCAAGTACATTGGGTGGAGATATAATTGACCCTAAATCCTACATGTGTTATTTACTACTTAAGTGAAATCCCATGGACTGAGGAGCCTGGCAGGCTACAGGCCATGGGGTTGCAAACGAGTTGGACATGACTTAGCAACTAAAACAGCAATAACCTGACTATAATGATCATTATATTTTTCCTTAATTTATCTATCTGTAATGATGGAGGTGAGAGTATTTGCTTAGCCTCAAGGATCATTCTTTTGCATTACTGTATAACAAAAACTTCATTAAGTAAATGTACTCTCTCTTTAAATGGACTCCAAATAAGTCTATTTTGTATATTTAAATAGTTTGCTATTAATTACATTATCTAAATGGTACAGAACTAATTTTATCATGTAAATGACCATGACCATTAATTTGGTGTTAGGTGAGTAATGATGTTAAGTAGTAGGACTAACAAAAAGTTATTCTTTAAGTAATTGACAATGGGGTTATTTAAGAATAATCGGGGAGGTAGACTTAATAGACATGTGATGACTACTTCTCTCCTACCATTCTTCATGCTGCCATTTCATTCAAATATTTATTTAAATTATGTCAATTCACTGATTATGAACTTTAAACAATGTAAAAGCTCAAACTGCTTAGTTTAGTATTGGAACTCCTGAAAATTTAATATCAGTTTGTTTTTTAAAATAAATTCTTTAACAAAAAATTATACTTTTTCTGATTATACCATTAATAATTTCATATCTGGAACCAATTAAAATTCTTGTGAGAAAATTATAAAAGAAAATAAAAATCATCTAAGAGTTTACCAACTGGAATAACCACTCTTAATCTTTGATATTTCTTAGGGTTTTAAAGAATAAATAATTTTGAATTATCTGGTAACCATTATTTTTATCTCTTCTTAGTTAACATTGTTACTAGATAGTCTTTCAAATGACATATATTTAAATTAATAAGGTGCTTTTTTGGCTTTTTGCCATTTCAGTTTGCAAGAGATTTCATAGGAACTCTCTAATTTTGGATAGCAGGGGAAATCTGTATCTGTTATACTATGCTATTATAAAACTGAAGGTTTACCTGTTGCCATCATTAGACAATAATAGCCCAAAGGAATTGTTCTTTCTGTTTATCTGTGAGTTTCTGCATGAATAACAGTGTCTGACACAAATAAGTAAATAAATAAATATTTAATTGTAATTAATTAACACAAACAATAAAGTTAGCTAATATATAGAAACCACCAGGAACTGTAGTCCATAGTGAGCTTTCTATCCCCCAAATTTATAAAATTGAGCATCAAGTTCTAGTTAATCAT